>DWPA01006363.1:0-11053 GCA_018251375.1 Calpodes ethlius
GTATTATGCAACATTTGCAGAATCAATTTCTATGCGGAATTGGATAGGTTGGATGAGGACTACTATTTTGTCTGTATCGAAGTTAGGTAGTTCTGCTTTTTGCCAATCTTTCGTCAATTAGTGAGTATGCGCTTATTTCATGAAATGTAACTCATTCCATGTCATTACAAGATCAATATCAGATGACCAAATTCTTGGTTTTGTAAGGTCCTAAGAATATTGCAATATATAACCCTGCCGTCATCTTTCTTGGACTTAACCAGATGCGGAAATATAACTGTGACACGTCAGAACGAAAGATTCATTTGGGCGGTACAAAATGTAGCAACCTGCAAAAGAATGAATCTAACACTAGAAGACTTATAACCTCGCCCTAAAAAATGACGAACAAAGAAAAATGACATGCCCTTTCTTTCAAAATTGGTGTTGTATTATTGTAGCCGATAAGACTTTTTTTCATACACGAAAACAGTTTTTATATATAGACTATAACAAAATATACGAATATATTATTGATGACATAGGTACCTACTGTTCAATCACAAAATTGATCTCGAATGGGTTTAAAATGATGCTTGTTATTGACAATTTACAAGTTACAGGAGCATTAAAAGGGAGCAGGAGTTTAAAAGTGTATCTTTATATTTAAAAGATATACGGCACAAAACCTATTACATATTTATTAAAATATTTCAGAACTACAAATCCTATTTGCCTCGCTATTCGTAGCTTAACTTGATATAATGAAGACAAAATTTAAGAAATTTTGAAATAGCCTCTTAATGAAATAAAATATAATAAATTCCAAAGACCCTAAATCTCCTTAGACTGGATCCATGTAAAAGCGACTGGGGCCGCGCGGCGCAGCGCTACGAACCGTTTTTTACGGCTTCAGAAGAAATAAAAAACTCCCAAGTTATACCGCTCGTACTCGTCCTAACGTTGCGATGTGGATAATCATGTTTCGATCCAGAAATATGTTTTTATTTACTCAAATACGAGCACTATAACATTATACAATTTTCAATTTCATACAGGTGTACTCAGTTTTAAAAAATATATAATTTGCACACATTTAAATATATCAAATCGTTACAATTTTTATGATAGTTTATGTACAATTAGTTTATCGTCTTATCTATAGTGTCACCTTGCTATAAAGATAATAATGAATGTCGCAAGTACATAATATTTATGTTTATTAAACCACTGCAAGAAGAATAATCCTTAACTTTCTATTAAAAGATTTACCTAATATGATATGATATTATAATTATCTATGTAATTAATACGATAAGCCTCTATGAATGAGTAATACAAGTCATTTAAATTGCGTAGCTGCATATTTTTATCAGCAATTTAATTGCGCCAGTGCTGTATTTTATAATAAGTATAACCTGTCTTTCTATATCTTATTAGATGGTGAATAGAACATAAACTTTATCAGATGCCTATCCGTATATAGTCAGTGACTCTTAGCCAATAAATGTTGTGAACTATTAAAAGGCGGTATCTACCTCATACTTTAAATACCTGTTTGCAAATAACACGCATGAGAAACATGTTGTCCTATGAACTGAAACACTCAACTCTTACGAATCTGTGATAGTTAATTTTGTTTCTAGACACCGTCCGAAATCCGATGAGTTTGGGATCAATATTGATTTAATATAGATAAAGGAATAAAGAAAGTTATATAGGCTGTGCGTTGACGTCAACGCCCACAGCTACAGCAGCCGCCCGGCCGGCATTGAGCCAAGAAGGTTCAGCGGTTCGGCGAGACGCACTAAATACTCGTAAAAAGATAATGAATTCATATTATTTGTCAAATAAAACCAGACTGAACAGAGTTCTTCTCAGAACATTAAAATTACACTCTCTATAACAGATCGTACTAATGTATTTCTTTCTACTTGGTTGACTCCTTTCATTGCGTAAAGAAAGTACAAAACAAATGAGAAACATTTTTTACCATTGTTAATTCAAGTAAAGGAATCAGGAGATCGGCGTACTGTGTGTAACGTAGACAAAAACTAAGTGATTACTCATTGTTTTTTAAGTTAGATAACATACAATATATAAAAATCACCTGTCGGTTTTACCGTACACGTTCCGTGATCAATTATATTTTGTGTGGGGTTGACTTGAATAATAAGGACGCCGCGGCTTGCCTGGGGATGCTGCAGCAATTTTTCCAATCACGTGTGTTTACAGACAGCGACGCCGAGGGATGTCGACTGCCGAGGCGTGCCGTGCCGTCAATGGGCGCAATCTCTAAGAAGGGGTTAAAATTCACCACGTGAGTTGAACCGATAACCATCGGGGAATAAAATATCACGAACAAACTCTTTTGGTATTGAAAAAGAGATCCCTTGATTATATCATAACCTGAAGAGAAGAAAAAGGAGACAAATAGTCCCTGGATACAAAAGGCACACGATTGATAAGAATCACATAAAACAAAATAGAGCAATGGACATAGGGGACCTCCAGAGCTTTGTGAATGGAATAAACCGTGCTCCTCATCCTGTGCAGTCAGCTCAATCTTTATCCCTTGTAAAAACTGAACCTTATTCTGCAGACGACAAGCACGAGTATATTTAAAATTTCAAAGTACGATATAAAAAGAGCTATTACTGTAAGTAAGTCTGCAAAAGTCCAGCGAAATAGCCTTGCCTCATAACTAAGGTTTAGTACCAATAAGACGAGCTCTACGAGCTAGGGTGGATGCGCCAAATATTTGCATTGGCGGGACACTGAAGGTCAATCCGGCACAAATTAAACCAACTATGTTTGTCAACATCCACAGACTCTTGTTTCTTTGTGATAAAGGTGAAATTAGAAAAGCGACAATTCTATCCAGCGTTTATTTAGCGAGACGAATTGTAATAGAACAGTAACACAGCAGTGACAAATAAAATAATTAGTTAGAGATTTGGGGGATGTACAAAAAATGTACATGAAATTCGGCGTCTATGTAGTATTGAAACCCCGCAGGCATTCCAACGGTAAATATGGAGTCACGAAGATCTCGCGTTAACGCACATGCGAGCAGTAATAGCCTAGTCGTTCGAAATTCAAGTACGTACGAATGTTCCCGACATCTCTGCCACGGACATGATATATGCTCTTACTCTTTTTTGCTACAACTCGACTGACACTGATACCAAATCAAAAGGCAGCTTAATAAATCTTAAGCATAAGCGAGCCGTTGTTAATGCATCGTTTAATTCCCATTCAGCAATTCAACTGTTGCATAATCCCGGCTTTACGTGCTTACTTTCAATACAATTAGAAAGATGTGGCGACAGTAGAAGGGATTTAAATTTTAAAATCAAAAATCGACCAAGTACCTGACGTGCCACGCACAATGTATTCCGTAGTTGTAATTTGATCGACTATTACTGAAAACTTGCAAACTCTAAGTAGCAGTTTTCCTTCAAAATTGATCATATTTATAACTTACGTTTTTTTTTACACACTCCAGATTCTATCCTAAATTTACAATTTGAAGTTAAATGTATTCGTAAATCGAATCGAAACGGATTCGTAAATCGAAGATGTCCTTCTTAAACCTTTAATGAATTTTAGACACCCCACACTGAGGGGTAGACGAGAAAATAAAATTCATCCCCACTTAGTGAGTGGGGGAAGTACCCTGAAAAATATATTTTTTTAAGATTTTATTCTATCGCATCGTCAATCTGATAAATATTTATACCCGTGCCAAATGCCAAAACTAATAAGGGTCTATGTGAGCTGCTGCAGGCGGAGGGACAGCGACTAGACTAGACTAGAGATGACTGACAAGAAAATAAAAGCGTCTTGACTACGAAACCCTAAGAGGTTTAAAAGTATCTAATTAAAATTATAAAGACCATTATGTTTACATTAAGAAGCCAGAATAAAACTTGTATGTACGGTACATATTAGTAAAGATTGATGATAATTTGAAATATTTCTGACGTTTTGCGGACACAACGAAAATCTATGCAAAGTGTTCTCATCTGCTGCTCTAAATGAGAAAAACTCTAGATTTATGAATATAGAAATAACTGTGTCGGAAAATCTGGCTTCACAAACAGTGTGCAGCGTCAATGACAAGTGTTGGTGAAACATAAAATGTTTTGAAGGCAACAAATAAATCCGGATGCGCACTCCGGCCGCTCCGTGCAGCCCTCGGCGCAGTCAGCGCATCGACAGGCCGAGGTCAGCGGCACACTTTCAGCGTTTCAGCGGCACATGCAACCGACCGGCTGCGGTCGCCCGCCGCCGGCTACAGTGTGCTGTAATCATTTTATTTCGTTTCGATCGCCAAGAGACATAACCCGGCTGCAACGTGCATTGCAACTAACCTTTCATATTTTCTTGCGCAATGACGAGCATAAAATGTTTTTATTTACATTGCTGCAATTGAATTTCACCAATAACTTTACGGACAGTTATTCGAGCGTGTATGAAATAAATTAAAATTTTATTATGAATTTTCTGGCTGCTTAAATATTTGCGTGATGTAAAGAACATCTGTTCTAACAACATGGGCATATAATTAACTTGAGACGGAAGGATCTATTCTTGTATATTAATTTGTTTTCTCGTTTTTAACTAAAGTAATCTATCTACCTTTAAAGCTATCTAAATGTTCGACAGCTATCAACAAATGGCTTCGATGAGTTATTCTAGTCCAAGCTGCACTAGGTAGAATGATGAATGAGGTTAATTTCTACGAAACATTGGCACCGTAGGCGATCGATTGCTGAGCTAATGGTCTGGTAATACCTGTACCTCGGGTATGAAAAATGTCAGAGATCGCCTGAACTTGACAGCAAAATTTATTGTGGATATTACAGATATGGATTACTTAGAGGATAGTCAGTATATTGAAGTATCTAAATGGAATATCCATTTAAAAAAAAATAAACAAGACGCCTGTGATCGACTTTACATATTTTTTTTAAAACGTTTCTATTAATTGTGATATATAGTAAGTTTTACTTACGTGTAAAAAACAAATTATTGTAATGCTCAATTACAATCAAAATTCTTATAAATCATTTGTTGCTTGGATTTTAAGCAGTTTCGGCGGAGATTAATGATCTACAAATGCTGTAATGACTTAATTCGTATAACGAGAAGTGCGGCCTCATAAGTATACAAAATTACTACAAGTAGGTATGTTTCGCTTGTATGACTCAATGAAACACGTTCGGTATGACAGCACCTTATAAAATAACAATGACGACACTCATGTTCCACTTTTTGACGTTAAGGTCAACAGCAAAATAAAAAAATGTACGATGACAATTTCGCAAATGCAACAAAGTCCAAAATGATATCTACAAAACAATTTGGAGGACGGTCAGCCGAAAAACACCAAAAAAAAATGGAAAAACGACGACCCTATAAAAACGTACCCACAGTTAACAATCGACTTATCACTGTATATCTAATTGGCAACGATAGATACGGATCTTTTTTGCCAAATTCTCCATACATTTGACAGTTCGTTGACTCCAAATAACCGGTTCAATGGGTAACAATGACCGAGGCTGGCTATGAAGAGTTTGCGTAACATTTTTTTCTCCGCCCGTCCACCCGCCAGACGGTACTGCTGCATCGCGGTGGGGTATTCTCCCTTCCTATCGACCGAGGTACGGAAGTTAAAATTCTCTCATTCAATTATACATATCAGATTATTAGCTGATTCAACACACGTTATTTTGCATTGAATGAATCACATATATTTATAAATAGAGAATTAGTTAATTATAGACTCCTATCTACGATGTGATGATTCATAACAGCGTGATAAACGAACATAAACAGGTATTAAGCCTTGACGGTCTTAGTTTGTCAAATCCATCCGAACCCGTTCAACGCATCACCAATTATTTATTTATATGGATTAACTTAAATTTTAAACACAGCAACTCTTTCCTGAAGTCTAAAATAATTAAAGCGAGGCTATTACGCTATGATTCTTCGAAATGGGTAGACTTGTTAAAATATTACATTATAACACCATTTCACATACAAACATTAAACAAGTACCTCTTTAATTAATGTTAGTTTAAGTGCAGTAAACCTTTTTATTAAAGTCCAGTCTTGTATACGACGTGACGTTTGTGACTCAGGGGATTCGAGTAGAATATAAAATTGTAGTAGGTATTCTTTGATCTCCATGACGGGAGGTCCGCGTGTAATAGTATCCATAGCGCCCCTAGGGGGTTCAAACTGAATGCACGATATACTGTAAGTATTAAAACTGACCCCACTAACGCCTTCACCTCACGCCTTAAAATGAATTTTGTCATACTCTTATCGCAACAATTCTGCTTTTTTGGTAAAAAATATCTCTTGTTCGCTTTTGGGAGCTATTGATAAAGTAAGACTGATACTGCTGTCGCCGTTTTGCACAACCAATAACATATTACAAACTACCACAATGACCACCTGTTGGTAAGTGGTCATCGCCACCCATGACGTAACATTACTGATGCGTTGTCGACCAAGAATGAAGAGAGGAGAAAGAAAGAGGATTGTTTCATAAGCCCCCAGCTGGAGCACAATGCGGACCAACTCAAGACAGAGAGTAGTAGGCCAGCCAGGCTTTAGCGAAAGATAACAATTAATACCAGTAATAATTTAAACGACTTCGTATCAAGTGTTAATAATACAATCCTTCCACGAGGCCCTTGCACAAGGCAGGTAGTCTTTTGGCGCCGGTAACAGAAATCTGGACTTGTTCTCCGCAGAACACTATTCCATTTAAAAATACCCATTACAATAGAGTACATGACATTTTTATTGGAAATCTGTTATTCTAATGATCTCCGCGCACGTGAAATCTGTTTTTTCAATAATCTCGTGCACATGTTGCTAGTAGGGTCAATAGCAATTGCCTATTCATGTGTCAATTCTCTTATACTCAACTCACTGACTCGTCATTATATTCCATTGTAAGTGCGCGCAGAATTCGAACCGCATTCCCGTGCTCCCATGCGGGAGATTGATTTTCAAACCATAACTTGGTGCAAATCAACTCATCAGACCTAAAATTCCGATTGATGTTATTAATCTTAATCGAAATCTACATTATCTTCTTATTATTGTAGGTCGTAATCAAAGTTAATATCTAATCACGTTACAAGGTACGGGCTAGCTATCTTAGACATGAAACTGGGAAATGCCGACTTACATTATAAAATATATGATTACATTATGTTTAGTGACAATATTCAGTATAATAATATTATCGTAACACATTATCAAAACTTCTCTTCCTATTAAACATTGTTATTCATATACAAATGTTTCTATTTCATGTTCAAAGTCAGGTATTTTATATATTTTAACACTGACCTTACTAATTAAACCAATCAGCACCACTAGAACATTAAACTGGTTCGATGCAGCCATTAGCAAATTTCTTATGCTGAATTCTGCCAAACTTTCATACGGAACGCAATCGAAAGTTATCCGATCCACTGATTCAGATATTGTGTTCGGAGCGCGAAACTGCACTCACAAAAAGAAAGTGTCTGAGAAAGAATCTAGTATTGTTGTCGATATTGGTGAACATATCCAGTTTAATAGCCATTTCATTTCATTAACGGCATGATAATTATAGTGCCGGTACGCCATCAACTTCAATAATCTAAAATTTTGATATACATTTGTAGACTGGTAGCGTGTAATAAGTATATACATGTATGTCCAGATCAGTTATTTCCTCTGCTACTGGGGTACTCTATGAGGTAAGTATCTTGATTGTACTGAATAACGAACTTTGATATAACATGGCAGTTTTTAGGATTCCGTTATAAAAACGGAAGTCTTATTTTTTTGTCATTTTACTCCATTAAAGCGTCCGGCAGGACGCAACAGCAAAGAGACCTTACCTAGCTCTCCTTCACTTAAATAAGATTTCTTTTCTCGTGTAACTCCCCCATTAACGTGAGTGCTTAACCTGATCGTTAGTTAAGCATTTTGAATAACAAATTTTGTTGAGTTGCTAAGTAAAATAATTAGTTATAATGAACAGATAAATTACAATACATGGCTTAATCTTAAGCTCTTATATAGAACAGGCTCATTTATTATTGTTTTAGCGCAGTACTTGTCGATAAAAGAGTATTGATCGGGTTTTTTTAATTACTATATCTTTCAGATGACTTGACTAACACTCGCTGCAGAGAAAGCCATTCAATAGTTTCAATAGCTTCCCCGCAATGCCCGACCAACGACTTAATGCCTGGTTCACTGACACATTCTCAGAGGCTGATACTGAAATGGCACTTGCTGCGTTATGTAACCGACAGTGGCAATAGTACCGGTGTAGGTCGCGCCGGCCATTCCTTTCCAATTAAATCACACGGTTATGACGCATTCCGCTGCCATGCGACCATGCGCCTACACACAGACTACGGAGAGGCTTTCTATATTGACCAACACAGTATTGTCTTGTAACTTGAATTGGACTGTTTTACTTACATATTTGTTTAATTAACTTTATACATTACTTTATTTGGGTGTCGTTTTTAGGATCGAAGGTTTCGAAGTAGTGTTTTGATTGGGACGAGAGGGGAATTGTCTTCAGATTAATTATCGTCGGATAATGGTTTGTACTAAGTCTCAATACTGAATATGATTAAAACCTAAATACTATTATAACTACAACTATTCCACAAATATATCTATTACTAAAGTAAATTTTAATATGCGGTTTCGTTTTGAATGTATTCCAATGCCGCAGTCTGTTAACTCCCACAGAATATGAGATTCAATATTTGTGATCTATCCGTCCCATACTGTTTGGTTGTCAGCAAATGAGTTTCAAGTCTCTTCCAATTCATAAGTAACATAACCTAACATTATGTAATCTACGCAGCTAAGCCGCCGACGTGTCGCCGACACAGCCCGACTGCATACATATTCATATCGACGACAATTGCCTGCAATTGCAATTGCAGACATTACTGGTTGCTGTCGGCGACTTGCATACACTAAAGAGTGTTGCAAGAGTGGGCAAAGGCGATACGCAAGCGTCCAATGACAGCCGAAAAACTTGAAAATCTCTTGTTACCCATATGTGTCGGTGGATCGGCGGCTTTAGTGTTTGACTGGCTAGAAGACGTTATCAGCTATCAAAAACGTTAACCTTGACTCAAGACAACAAGTAGACAAATACTTGTATAATGTCAATACCTATAGAAAATGTCACCCTAACATTTCGGCTTCAATAAACACAGTATGAGTAATTACAATTTTTAGTAACTTTAACCTTTTAAAATTAATATTAGAAACGATTTTACAACATATGAGGTGTTGAAGAACACATGATTAATGTTATGTTGGATAGGCTATGAAGAAATGGAACAAACTGTATCTATTGTAGTTTGAACCCTAAAACAGCCTTTCCATTAAAGGTTGTGTGGTTTAAAGGTGGGCATTTTGCCACCCATATTAGAAAAAAAATCCTTTGAAATTTTAATATCATGTTAATATTAATCTTCAACATTAGTACTATTATTTGTTCAAAGTAGTGGTGCACACAAAATTTAATGTTATGTTAAAATTAATCTACAACAAAAGTAGTTTTTTTTAAAGTAGTGGTGTCAACAATAAGTATTAGTGTCAAACACAGATACAAAAACACTTAGTATTTTTCATCTGTCTCAACTGGCAATACAATGAGGATCCTTCTAATGTTACTTAAGCCCATGAGGGACAATGTCTGCTTACCATGACATGTCTTGACTACTGATTTGTCAGCAATTCACAAAAAAAAATAAACCTATATATTTATACCAGCAGACTCAAGTGTAGTACATTTTTTTAAATGCAATAGTTCGTTCCCTTTCATTTGTACAGATTTAGCAGATGCTGATCAATGGTGATTTTTCAACATCTCTTATCATTTTAGCTAGCTCAAAATATAAGGTGTGAAAAACTGAAGTTACCTAGTAGTTTGGCATTAAGTTTTGACCAAAATTATGGCACGCCGTTTTTACATATTAAAATATATGATAATACTTCATTCTTATAGTTTTGAATAATCTAAAAGATGTATGACTACCTGACAAAAGTAAAAAAAACTGTGGTACTCACTGGTAATATCATAGACGACAACGGCAACTGTGGAATCTCTGATGTATGACGGTATGAGGGAACGGAACCGTTCCTGTCCAGCCGTGTCCCAGAGCTGCAGCCGCACTGTACGGTCCTCCAGGTACATTGTCTTTGACAGGAAGTCAATCCCAATTGTTGCCTATGTAACAAACATCACTTATCAGTCATCAACAAAAGTATTTAATGTACCATCATAGAATACAATTCTTTTTTTAAAACCAACATGCAACATTCTGTACTTAATATATAATATCAGTAAAACCAATAAACTAAGTTTGTCTCGGTTGTAAATTATTTAGTTATAATTTTATGAAGTTGCAATTGGTCACTAGCAATCATTGATCAATGTCCATACCCAAGATTGTAATCATATGTTCATTTAAGTCATTTGTTTTGATGGATAGTGTTATTATAGAAAGTTATGCATATAGAGGTGTATTTTTTGTTTTAAAGCTTGCCTATCACATCCACTGAGAATTTTTGTTTTTTTTTAGCAAATAATATAAATATGTAAATAGGTATATATATATAAATAATAACAAATAGATAAAGTTGCGAAAGATGTATTTCACAAGGCACTTTTTTCATATGAACATTTGCTATTGGCCTTAGAAGCAATTAAAGCTTCACATGGATAGATTGGCAAATAAGAGTGAGCCAATATACTGAATGATATCCTAAATACCATTTAAAATGCATTATAAAACATGTAAATAATTTTTTAACCACAATGTTAAAAAAGATATAAAATAAAATTTGAAATTCTGGTCTGAGTGGTTTCAATAACAATTGATAATTGGAATAGATAAGGCAAAAGATAATCTTATCACAATTTATTTAAATTTAGGTCTAATGTACTGAATTCACTTATGGTTATAATTGTTGTTATGTCATTGTATGCCCATTAGCCTACTCATACAAT
>DWPA01006364.1:0-11052 GCA_018251375.1 Calpodes ethlius
ACGCATTGACATCAGTAATTAAGAAGTGCGTAAAAATTCAACTTCATAGGATAAGAGGAATTAGTTCTTATTCAGCTTGCGAGTTTGAACCTTAACAAACATTGTAAGTTATATAAAAGCTTTTAACGAATATTAATATAATAAAAAATTATAATGCCAGTTGAAGACCTGTAAAACAAATTTGAAGGCCTACATTTAGGTACCATAAGATTTTTTAGGATCTAATTTACACGTGCACCCTACAATAAAAGAACTTAAAATTAGCTACTACAGATTACTATAGCTACTGAGATATGAATATAAACCGGAAGCAATTCGTACGATAGGAGCAATACCCAACTTGGCAAGAATATGAACGTCTAGACTAGACACTAGGCATACACTAAAACAAATGCTGAGAGTTTTGCCCCTCGAAAACCATTATCGCTTTCTAAACTCTCCTGGGCCACTACAAGTTTTGTCATTCGAAAGCAATCTTAGTTAAGAGTCTCGAATACCATTTCTAACCGATATCTGTTCGATCATAATACGATATATCTTTACTATAGAAACACTTTATTGAATAACATATCCGCGGAAGTAATTATAAGGAAGGAAATGTTATCGTTGCTAAAAAAGGAAAAACATCGTAACAATCGTTTTGTCAAATCTTTCTTCCCTTGTTTTTAATAATTGTCTGTCTATTCTCGAAGACGGTTTGTTCTCTGGTCAGTAACATTTTGTACTCCCATCGACGCCCCACACACAGAATAATAGGTATTTATTTTTTTAATAATTTACTGTAGCCTCAGTAAACAACAATCCGGTGTCTTTTTCAATCTGGCACATTGTCAACGAGTCTGGTGACTTACAAACTTTAAGTATAATATCTTCCAAATTTAAACAGTCCCTCCTACAAACCTATTCGAGTTTTCACCCATGTATCCATTGGGCAGCGGGGCCACGGCAAGTGTGTAGCCTATCCTTATAACATATTAATCAAAATAGAGAAGAATAGCGAAAATTAATAGAGTATATACAATTTAAAAAAAAACAAATATCAAAAATCTAACAACAAAATTAATACGATTGTTCTGTTTTACAATAATTATAAAAATATTTGTAAAATGTAACTCTTACTTAAACAATGTTAATATACGCGTGTTAGAGATTGCACGCGATAAGGCACAATGAATAGATATTAAAATAATAGACGGTTATTAAATAATATTTATTGTTATCTATTTATCTCCATTGATTACACTGTGAATTGGAATCCTTGCCATGAGTTGCGAAAATCACGAAGAGGAATAATATTCCTTTTGCTATACAAGTATAGAGTCAAGAGATTCAACCTCGATCCCCAGAGGTATGGGGGGATAAATTTACGCACACCTACATAAGGTGTAAGTTCTTCCCCTCGTTCCATCCATTCGTGACGCTACCGCCTGAACAACAGACGAAGAAATGACGTACGGTCTTTTCTTAACGTGATTTGGGTGAAGTACTGTAAGGCAATTGAGTCACGTTGTTTTTCTGTTCTTTAGTCTTGGCCCTTCGAGTTCCAATACCATTATGAGCGGTAATGGTGACTTAGAATAATGTAGCCCGTGTTATTGTGATAGTTGTATGAATGGATGTACCGATGAATGGTCTGTCTGTTTACATCAGATTTGCTCAACAGGTAGAATGTTTACAAAATTTATTTTTTTAATGCTTCATCAGAGATTGATATTGAGGTCAGTTGAAAATAATTGTAAGAATTAAACATATCTTTTATTTACTATTAATATAAATAATTTTCTTTATAAATTTTTAGTGATCAAACTCAGGCAATTAACATGCGTACGAAACATGCGTCGTTTCCGGACGGACAATCCTTTGAAACAATGCCTGCTATGTTATATTGTTCTTATCTACGGCTACCGTTTCGTTGTTCCATTTCTCTCTGGGAGATTGTGCAGCTCCGTTATTGTAATCTGTACCGAGTAAACCAAGGGGTCTTGCCCAAGCGCTCACTCCGCATGCGCCATGAACCTCACTCGGTCCCCTCAAATACCGCCGTAATTATTTTCACATAAATACCAATACGAGCAATCGGGTTTTGTTTCCATTTCTCTTGTTTATATAATCTTGTTATGAAAAAAAAAATGTCACAATAATAATTTGTCTATGGATATTATTTTTCATTCATTTGAGGAATCATGAGTAGTACCATGAAAAAATTAAAACTTTAAGATAAAACAAACGGCTTTCTCTATGTTGGTAAAAAATATCTTTTGTATTGTCATTACAACACATTTTAGTAGTAATTTCAGTAAGAAGCAAATTCATTTGAATGGCGGCCCTACAGTTTTTGTCTGGTTTCTTATAAATCTACTTATCTTTATGTTTAGTTTTAGGAATTGTCTGTGTTTTATGACTGTTATTGAAAGTTCTCTAAAGGCGTAGAAAACAATTGCGCAGAGGTTGGTCTTGGTTCATTGTGTAAAACTTTCATTGAGCACAGGTAACGCTATGACAATTCATGCGTACATGCTGGAGAGGCTAACAGAACACTGTACACTCCAGTGCGTCAGAAGGAGGGTTAAGTATAATATATCTCTTCGATGTATGTATGTATAAGTCTTTTCTTTGTAAAGGCTTACATTTTAAAGTAATGAAGTGTCCTTAGGTTAGTATTGATAGCGCGAATAAAACAAAATGGCGGCGACAATCTGTCATATCGTTTTCATTAAAACAAATCCTTTTAGTCTCGGTTTCAACCAGGGTATCAAATATGTATTACTTTACATGCAACGTGTAATCGGTGAACAAGGGATTTATTATGGAATTAAAAAGTTGTGACAAAAATTATTAAAAAAATAAACAAATATAACTGACCGCGAAAAATAAATATAAAGAATAAATCAACACTATAATTAAGTCTTACCGATTTGTGGTCAGTATTACAGATGGGGATATATCAAGGTTCAAAGCATGTTCGTAAGTATTCTATTTTTAAATTCTGAAATAATTGTAAGACTACTGGTTTGTAGATACTACATAAAAAAAAATTACAACATAGTTATGTTAATACTGATATGTTCCCGTCAGCAATACTTACAAGTTTAATATGTTGTAAACAACAAAATCGTTACAAACATAATGAATAATAACTACAAATAACAAATAATTAGGCGTTTTGCGAATATTTTCGTGTAATTGTTGAAATATCGAACAGATGTTCGTTTTAATTCAACCACGTGAATAAGATTTTCAGGTGTCTATTTCTAGTGCACCAGTTTCCTCATAATCTTGGATATCATTGTTTACATAAAGATTCCGTTGGTATTAATATTTACGAGTCGATAACTGATAAAGTCCGGAGCACGAGGACGGGAAGGTTAACAACATGGGCAGTTCCATCGACGATAAATAAAAAGTAGGTACAAGTTCGTGTTGCTTTTGCTGAGAATATTTTTCAAGCTTTGTACTTTTGTGTGTATAATCATTGACTCATTCCACTGCTTGTCATAAAAAGAATCAGTTTTTAAAATTAATCAAAATTTAATTAAAAAATCTGTATTTTGCATTCTTTTATATATATTTATACATAAGGTCTACGTACGTCATTCGGGTTTTTATACAAATTAAAAAAGACTACTACTTAGCCTAAGCCTAAAGCAACATAGTTCCATAATCTTGAAATAGTTATCGTGTATTCAACGTTGGTTTCCGTGTTTGTTCGCAACTTGGTAAGGGCCGGGCTGCGCAGGGTGCAAACGCTCGAACCGGATCGACGACGAAATCCTTTGTTTCATGCCAACGCGAAAAAATTGTACCTTAGAATTTTTTTTCTGATAATCCACAAAGCTTACTACCTGCTCAACAATAAACGCATCAATTCGACGTACCCACCTATACCTCTTTGTAAATGAATGAAAAACTCTCAATGAATGATCGTTACTTTGAGAACTTTCTAAATTTCACTGACCTACCGATGTGGGTTCGGGCAGATGTCCAAATTTTGAATCAGTATTATTTGAGTATGTGATGTCTATGTTGAGTATGTATATCTCAAGTTTATTTTTTATTTGTATAAAGTTTTTTTTTTATAATTGGTCGCAATAACCAATGACTAATAACCATGCAATGATGATGACCACAAAATTCAGAAATAAATATTAAAATAAATTCAAATAATAATAATAATCATATTTAATGACGACTCATGTTACTGATACTGAAATATAATTTGTTTGACGGCAGATTATCAGTAGTTTCTATAAATACCGTGTAACTTACAAAAGCATAATTAGTTAACCGGGCTGGATAAGACATTTTTCGATAAAATTGCAAAAAAAATGTTATCATAATGATAAACAAAAATTGTTCTTTATTCTAAAATTTTTCTCTTATAAAGTAATATTTTTAGAATTTTTACTACTTTTTTTATAGTAAATCGTTAAAAATCCTTAATCGTCCAAAAAAGTGTTGGCAGCCCTAAACCAAATACATATTCAGAGAAATAAATTAGGTTATTTATGACACTGAGAAGTTTATTACATGTCATTATATTTTGTTTTGGATTCGTTTTATCTCGTTTATCCTCTTACTGGTAATAACTCATTTCATTTTTTTTATTTTTGAAATAAATTGAAAATTGTTGTTTCAAAACAACTTTGTAAATTATGTTTAGCTACTCCAAGAAGGAAGTCAACGTGAAAGTAATCAATGTCCTCGTAGGAAGCTGGGCACGCGACTGTCTATTTATATATATTATAATTCTTAACGGTGGTTCTATCCGTGGCATCGCCCTCTGGGATGTAGCTAAGGGCAGCTAGGGAAGCATCGATTTTCGGCACCCTCCTGAACTGAACGAAGAGGTTTGGCCGGCGGGGGCGCGGCAAGATGGCGGCCCTCGTCCCGGACCTGCCTCACGCGCACTCGCCGAGCAAGGTCACGAGCGACATGTGCTACCAACGCACTACGCAGCCCGAAATACAGAATCTCGATAGCTAGAAACATCACGTTCTCGTTCACGCCCATTACCAACCCCATCACGTGTCCCGCTCCCCCAAATGCTCGTGAACTACGGAATTATGCCACTCAATACTGATTCTAACATCCCGACTAGGGTTGACATTCATCTGATATTTATTCGCTGCTTAATTCATATTGCGATATTTTCTGAATGACAATACATGACACCTCGGTCGTGTCTCGCTATTATAGCTGCACTGTAATTTATGTAAATGTTGGTCAAAAAAGTCAACTTGGTATTTTAAACGCGGGCTTAGAAATGTCAGCCAATGTCATGTTTAAAATGTGCAATGACCTTTCTACCGATAACTGTCTTGTGGTGTATCAAGTACAATTTAACATTAAAATGTGTATTGCAATAATACAATATTGTAATTTTTTTTTGTATATTATAATAAATAACAAACGAATAGATCGTCAGTGCCAACCCTAATCATAGCGAACCTCTTTTATCTAAATTATGGAAAATTTTGGAATGCGACGCGTTTACATCTTTCTCCCACTCACTTTCGTTTGTATCGTGTCGTCTCGTTCTATGATCACTACCTACAATCACAAGGGCTAGTGGTAGGGAGCGCACAAATGTTTTTGGGATACATTTTTTTTCGCAAACTGCACCGTATGAAACGGGCCCAGTGCCGCCAGTGCAACAGTGAGCGGGGTAGGGGTGCGGGCTGTGTTTGTTCGCATTTGTTTATTACAAGTTTTGTTAATTTTATTAAATGAGTGTCACCATCCGGAACCAGTTTATGATATATTAGCAGTTGGTTGATATCAATATGTTCTGTGGAATTTCGTAATTTTTACTTTTGTAAATAATTGTAAGTATTTTTTTTTATTTCTTTGTTAAACAAAACAGAACTATTGGCAATTAAATTGGTGCACATATTTCTCAGCATCTTAAAACACAATAATTTTGGTTTTTTGATATTTACAAACAAACAAACAAAATCATAATTAAATTATATAGTTTGTCATGCATGTAGCATTTTTTATGCTCCTGTTATAATAATAATTGACCAGAATTCATGTTTATTTAAGTAAATAATAGTCTTCAATCATCGTTATTTTATACACATTTATTTCATAATCATATAATTTAATATAATCGAAATTTTCAGTTATAGTTTTATTGTCATTTACCTTGTCTACTTATGTCCATACCAAGAATTGAGTCTGGACCAATCCTAATATGTATACACCTAATGAGATTAAAAGTATTACAACAAGTAAATTAAGTAATATAAAACTTATCTCTGATAAAGTTTATAAAACTTGGATTAAATAATACTTGAAAAGCTGCCCCCTGTAATTAATAAAGCTTATTCTGGTAATAAATGACTGAATACCGGAAGCATACTTTATCTTGTACTATGTTTGTACTGTTTGTACTGTGTTTAGGCAATCTAAGCTTTAGTACGCGTATCCAAACAATTGCTACCAAATTTAATTTTTACCTCATATTTTTTATAAATAAGTCAGATATTCAATGATTATAAAAGTTATTTAAGTCAATATTGTTAAAACATTAATTATTATTAATTTAACAGAATCTTTATAATAAGTTGTAAATTTTACATCCATGGGACTGATCTTTTTTGGAGTTGAAAAGTATCCTAGAAGAATCGTAATATGAGTTTAAAACAAATTGTTCATTGGTTCTCACTCATAAACCGACAGACGACAATAATTAAAAAAATACTAACAATAAGATAAGATAAAAATAGTCAGATTTGGCTACTTTTCACTTTTATTGTTTTATATATATTATTTTTTCTTTAAGTTATATAATTATTTTAGATAACACCGTAAATTCATTTTTAAATTAAAGTATTAATATATTATTGTATTGATAAAATAACTTATATAATATATTTGTCTTCTAACTCAAATAAGAAGCGCTCATAGTCCAGCGGCTAGTGTCTCAATTAAATGACAGAGTTACCAATAGCAATTGTTAAGTCAAATTGAGTTAAAGAATGTTAAGTCAAGTTAGAGGACTTCGGGTGCCTTAAAACTACTATTTTCTAAACCACAAACCTCTATATCAATACGGTAGCGTGTTGGAATAGACTCTAGGGCTCCTCAGTTTTGTTATGAGAAACCCATGCCCAATAGTGGATTATTTATTGGTGGAAATCAGCTCGAAGATTATGTTTGAATAACCAGATTGTACAGAGCCAGGTATAATGATTGTCCCCCTCGACAGGCCTCTCCTATTGGCCCATTATTTATCACCACAACGATCACTACTGGTTATCAAATGGCTCGTCTGTTCATTTGTCGACTAAATAATAATGTAGCTAATGCAGAATTTCAATTGTTGCAGATCTAATGACTTGAACTGTGCGTCAAAATGACGTCTTTCGCGAACATGACGCAGTCTCTGGCTGCGAGTCTGCCGACCACGTCGTCGTCGGGCACGGCTTCCAGCCATACCTCTAGCGAGCAAGAGGACGCGCTGGGAATGTCTCATATCATCTGTAACCTTCTTGAAAACATGAATAAACCGTCTAATATGCAGTCGGCGGCATCAACATCCTCCTCTTCTACGATACCTTATGACATTTGGGCTCTTCCATCTTGCAGCTCAATCCAGAATCCCATAGGACCCATAGGTCGCGAGTACAGTGGTTCGTCAAACAATAATCACCAAAACCATTCCAAGGAGGAGAACTCCAGCGGATCACCAGGTACATCTTCATCAGTTTCCATCACATGCTTTCGGTGCGAGGACCGTATGCCTACCACCCGTTGCCTAGAATGCAACGATTTGTTTTGCCATGATTGTTGCCACAAAGTAACATCCGATTGCCAATTACGAGAGCATACGTTGCTGCCTATACACCAAATCTCGCCGATAGGGGCAAAACCGAATTCTCTCATCGATAAAGAAGTAAGTATGTATTGTGAACTTCATGGCGATCCAGTAAGATTTTACTGTGAGCAATGCATTGCTGCAATTTGTGTCGAATGCACGTTGTGGGCCCACAAGGATCACTGTTACGCACCGATTAAAGGTGCTCTTGACGTTTGCCGCGTCAACGTATTCAGGGCCATTGAAGATACTAAAACCGGAACAAAAGCAATTAAAACTGCGATTGATCGTGCTGTTGCTATGACTAAAGCTTATGAAAAAGAAACCGCTGAAGCTAGTTTAAAAATCAGAAAAGCTATGCGTTGTTATGCTCAAGCTATTGAAGATAGAGAGAAATATCTCTTAGACAAGGTAGAAAAAATGAGACAGGCCAAAATGAATCAACTGACTGATCATATGAATACACTACGTGGAATACTAGCCGGATTGGCACATACTAACGAAACTTTAGTCAGAAGCATGGATTCCGAAGGTCTCGACTTGTTTGTTGTAAAACAAAAAGGAAGAGCTCAAGTCGATTATTTCTCGAATATGTTTAAGAATATGCACATCCCTGAAGATAGGATCTTATTTATTCCTCCAAATTACGATCTCGTTGATCAGATCAAACGACAATGCGATGTTCAGTCCGCACCCGTAAGTGCCATGCACAATTTGAGTTCTTCGCCCGTGACTCTACCATCACGCCAGTCACTATTGCAATCTTTACAAACAGCTCAGAACTATCAACCTTTGAATTATCCACTGTCTTTGACAAGCAGCCTTAGATCAATACCTGATTATAGTAGCAGCCATTCAAGATCAAGCTACTATGATCCTAATAGTATCCCCTCAAGCATCTCTTTGGACCCGAACAACACTCGCGGAGTCGGTCAAGCTATACCCGGATACTGGATGTCAGTGACTGTGAGACCGACAAGAAGTCCGGTCCCTGGAGTTCCTATGTTTTCATTCGGTAGAGAGGGTCAAGATGAGGGTCAAGTGTCACGACCGTGGGGTTTATGCGTCGATAGAGAGGGTAACATCATTGTTGCTGACAGAAGAAACAACCGTATTCAAATATTTAACAGCCGTGGAGAGTTCAGAACCATGTTCGGTTCCAAGGGTACTGGACCCGGCGAATTCGATTTACCAGCTGGTATAACAACTGACACTTACGGACGTATTATTGTAATTGACAAAGATAATCACCGAGTACAAATATTTACATCTTCTGGGAACTTCATACTTAAGTTTGGATCTTTCGGTAAAGAGTGTGGCCAATTTCAGTATCCTTGGGATGTAGCTGTTAACACCCTGGGAAATATCGTCGTGACAGATACGCGTAATCATCGTATTCAATTATTCAGCAGCGATGGATCGTTTGTTACTAAGTTCGTATTCGAAGGAGCCAATCCCGCCAAAATGCTCAAGGGGCCTACTACACCGAGAGGCGTCTGCTTCACGACTTCAGGAAATATTATAGTGTCAGACTTCGAAAATCATCGATTGTTAATGGTAGATCCTACGCTTACTAAAGTTTTGCACTGTGTCGGTCGCGAAGGTTCCGGCATCGGGGAGCTCAACCGCCCTTCTGGTATAGTGACGGACGACGACGGACGAATTATTGTTGCGGACTCGAAAAACCATCGTGTACTTGTATTTACTTCAGAGCTTCGTATTTTGTGGGCAGTAGATCTTAAAAGCCCAGGTCTCGATGACAAAGATCGCCCCAGCGACGTGGCGCTGACTCCCGAAGGATACCTCGTGGTATTGTTTGAGACCCTGCCCGACACCGCCCGCGACATCTCTTCCCATGGAAAACAGTACATTAAGGTGTACTAAAAATATTACGATAAATAATGACGCGGACCTTAGGTCCATTTTATTTTATTTTTGTTTTGTTTAAGTTGTGATTATTTTTTAATGTGCCAATTTTATTATTAATTTTTGGAAAAATTCGAATCGAGCATAGCTTGTACAGAGGATTGCAATTCGCTCATGATTTGTAAAGCATCAGGAGTGAACGATGTTCTCTTTAAATTCTTTTTATGACGCTCTCGTTACCATAATATTTTGATTTCGTTTCCGTATGAGACTAGTCTATAAGGACCAAACATTGTTTGCAGTTCATTACACAGTAATTTCCCGACTCCTCTTCTGTAACATAATGTACGTAAATCGATCAGCGTTGACTTTACTACTGGCTACTTGGCTTTTTACAATGTCAGTTTTATAATTGCAAGCGCTGCTCGTTTGCGTCAGAATATATGTAAATCAGCAGAATTATTATACGATAAAAGATCACAATGTGATTTAAAAGATGTTTTTATGTGAGATAATTTAAATTTAACTTGAAAAGTATTTTTCCAAAATGTTACTTACTTTTGCGTTCTTTAACTTGGTTAATTATTTGATTTCTGCCATACGTTGATATGTACTCTTATAAGTTATTTTGAATATTGATTTAGGTATATTTATATGCTATTGCTCGTTTAGATCATTAGTTAGTAGCTTTATACATTGCTCGATTTCTATACTTTCTCTTTTATTTGCGACTCGAAGCGCGGGAAGGGACGAGGCATGAAATAAGAAATTAATGCAATAAACCTTTAAGACTGACTTTAGAAGACTGTCTTAAAGAAGTGTGGGCGTCGCGGGCGGGCGAAGGGGCGCGGGCGGGAGGTGCGATCGCGGTACAACTTACGCGTTTTATTTAAAAGCAATTTTGACTACCAAATCATAGGTATTATATCCTAAATTTCGCTGAATTTATTGGTTATTGAAATGCATGCTTTTTATTATTTGTCGCCATCCTAATGCGACGCGTGATATTTTTGTTTTGTGTGAAGGAACTCCCTTTTTTGTAACATTGACTATTTATACAAATTCGACTGCTAGTTTGACTTAAAAAATAGTACTGATTGAATCCCAAATGTAGCATTTTATTTTAATTTAATTAAAAATATTGCCTTGTTGTGAGGAACGTTTAAATACGTATTACAACAATGAATCGTAAATAATACGTGTTGTTCGGCGTAGTTAATCTATAGATATTCTTCTACACTTTAATTTTTAAATTAGTTTGTATTATGTGCGTGCATACTGTAAAAATTTCTGTTAGTCAAATATTATAGCAAAATTATTTCCTGGGAAATCTATAAATGAAGGAAAGTTTGAAATGAATTATT
>DWPA01006365.1:0-11051 GCA_018251375.1 Calpodes ethlius
ACATACATACATACATTATTTAATAGATTAATGATAACTTAAATCTAATGTACCGACCATAAATAATATACCTACTAATATCGACGACGGAAACCATTCTTGTTTTTTTTTTTTTTTAATACAATAAGTCAGTGCTTGACTATCCCACCTGATGGTAAGTGGCGATGTAGTCTATTATATATTGTTACTTTACAGTAGTCAAATAACATGGAAAATTTCACAAACAAAGTCATAACTTTTAACTTATCCACGCTGTTAACTTTAATTTGAACTTCGAAACAGAATTTTCAAGGAGTTATAAACAGATGATTAAAATGCCTCCAAATCTCTCGTTTTTACCTACTTAGAACGAATATTATGTTAAAGAAAATTAAATTACGTACGATTTAGGTATTTTTTTGTTTATCGTACGAACATGAGAACTAGATGAATCGACACTGTATTTTTTTTTCTAACTCATTCAACTTAATGTAACAATTTAGGTACCTACTCATATTTATCATGAAAATTACACAAGATAGTACTTATTGTATAAGTCTTGGAAAATAAACGAATTATTATTATATTGAAATGAAAGGTAATTGATTTCTAAAAGTAATATAAATTTGAAAAGAAAGAGTTGGGTGTAGGTTTCAGGCTGAGGTCTTTGAACCGAGGCGTTGAATATTCCATATTGAATTTTCGGTATAAATTATCGTTCTCTAATACATTTCACTTCTGATAGGCAATTGTTTTAGGTAAATAGCTGATAACCGAGCTGATGGGATACGTGATGGTGACTGGTCATCGTAGCCAACGGATTTTGGTAAAATTAAATAAGTTGCCGGCGGAGAGAGATATGCATTTTATATTTTATTTGTACACTAATTTATACTTACACGATTTTTTGTACATTTTTACATACCTATTTATGTTATTCGTACACTATTCAAATACTGTGAAATGAGATTCTGAAATTTTTGCTTTTATGATATTCTGCCTACTTCGCACGATTATATTTAAGGTTAAACCTTAAAGCCTATATAACAACTTGTCACTTAGTAACAACTCCGAATTCTGTTGATGAAATAATTTAACAACAAAATCGAGGAGTTTCGAAGATTACTTCCTATATACAAGTTCACAAATATTACTTTTTTATTATGGAAGGATTCAAATACTGTTTTTATTGGATCTTCCCAAAGGAATGAGTTGTTTTAAGCAGTAAAAATTAGCTTTTGTTACTCTACAGTCTCCCAACCATCATCGTAGAACAATACCATATAATGACTCTACATAGCGCCGTGAAAGGACAAACAAACAAACATACTTTCTCATTTACAATAAATAGTAAGTTAAAGTAATAACGACTCTTAAACCTATATAGGTATATTAGATATGTTTTATTAGCAAACTATTCTCGGTTATTTTTCTTTACAGCTCGAAGAAAAGATAAATTTAAAAACGCGTATTTTTTAAAGTACCCACAATTTGTGATAAACTCCCAAAGTTTATATGTGCCACTTATTACTTAAAAAACGCTTATTTTGCTAGACAAATGCTATTATAGTATTAATGACTTAAAATTGATAAATTTGACTAAAATATTTAAAGTGACAAATCAAATGTATAATAAATAATATATTATTTAAATGTATAATTTCAACTTTGTAACTTATAATTAAATACTTATGTAACTTGTGGTATTTTATAGCTAGGTAATATCCGTGTTATGTTTAACCAAGTACCTATGGTATTTATATAAAGTACGTAACGAGCGAGCGCTTGTGCAAATAATTATTAAAATAAATTTTTCTGTTACTATTTATGGAAAAATATGTGAGCGTGCGTACATCACTATATTTAGAATAGTTAAATATGTATAGAAGTCACGCATTTACGTCACAAAAAAACAGAAGGTCGATCAAGTGCACGGGATTACACGTGTAATATTTTCTCTCATTGTTAATATCTTGATAAAGTCTGGCCTGAGTCTGTTTTCACGTTGAACAAACAGTGGAAAATTTCCAGAAATTTTCCGACAAAAAATAAGGCGACCAAGGTCTCTCATTGCGGTAACTGTTCTTAAGGTAAGGTCACACTGGATACTAATGATGTAACTAATTATAGACCGGTAGGCTCAGTTGGTGACTCTGCCGTGTTAGGGCCTGAGTTAAACTCCCGTCCAGACGTTTACATGGCATAAAGGTTTATTTTCCCTGACGCTAGGTTGGTTTTATTTATTTTACTGTAAGTATTTAATAGCGTCAAAATTTTCTAATTACATATCCAAAACTTTACAGTAATAATAATAATAACATGTCATTTTCACTACTTCATTGAAACATTACCTTTTACGAAGTAATTCATAAAATTATGCATAGTTTTCCTAATTTTAATGAAATACAATGTTATAGTATATATCTATATTATTGAAATTTAAATCTTTCATTTAAAATCATCGTACTAATTTAATAACTTATTTAAAAACTATTAATCACACTATAATACAGATTAAAATAATCTGTTTCAAATTAAATAGCGAGGCTTATAACACAGACCAAAAACATTGACTTTACCCCCCTCTTCGCCGCCTCCTATTTTACATAATTATTTATATTTTAAGTTCAACAATAATTTTAACTGGGACCGTTATCATCAGTAAATTTAACTACACTTCAAGATTGGGACAGTTGGTTTTTTACAGACATGAGAAATGGGACACCAAACTCGTGGACACCAAACCATGTACATTCGTCTTTATCTGGGTTTAAATAACAATAGGCTCAAGACATGTTTCATGGATTTAAATTATGGAACAATATCAACTCCACGCATTCTTTTTCAATGAAAGATACAAAGAGTCTCTTTGTATGTGCACATGTGTAAATAATGATTTCTTATTGACTAATTGTACATATAATTTTGAGCAGCACTTTAGAGGACTATGGGAAACTTCTAGATCTAATTTATAGGTTAAAATATAGGTCTTTAAAATTATATGCTAATATATTTTTGTATCTGTGACAATAGATGCTTTGGCGGGATAAACAAGTTCGAATTATTTACTAAATCGCCGACAGAATGCCATTCTATGGCTGGTTTTATCACCATACTATACTGACATATCCACCTGGGTTGGTATGACTTTATAATAGTAACGCTTAGAACTCAATAGTCGTAGTTAATGTTGTAACAATTTCAAGGAAGCGCTAAAAGTTAATTTTGGTAAGATGAATATGTTGCCATATATAAAATAAAGCTCTACTTTTTTTATAATTATTGATTAGGTAACACAATTAAAAAAAAAAAAAATATTCCGACACTTGTGTGCGTGTCGGCGATCGTAAGGACACTATATTACCACACGCGTACATTCTCGTATTTTTTAAGCTTAATTTTAGACTAACATGATATTAAAAATTATGAGTTTTGAGTAAATGGATTGGGCTAAATTTTACTTTTCTTTTTTATAGGTACCTATTATAAATACTTGTAAATCAATTCGCATTTAAAAGACATCCCTGACTGTTAGTTGCAGAATTAAAATAACTTATATACTTTATTTTGGCTATAAATTGCCGTAGTTAAGAAGACACCAAATTGAAAATTTTAAATTGTTCCCGTCGTGGAAACTATAGTTTAAAGATATATCTATAAAAACTGTTCTATCATTATAGTGTCTTGCGTATAATAATTTTAGGTTTATCCATCATTAATTTATTATTATTTCCCATTACTTAATAATTTTCTCAATTTCCCCACACAATGTTGACATGATGTTTTTTTTTTGTATAGATTAAATTTAGCATACATATTGTCATAGTCTTAACGTTTATTTTATCAACTTTCTCAAAACAAAACCCAAGATAACAGGAACAACGTTACATTTGCTCAAAAAATTTGCTACCACCTAACGATGGCCACGTGTCTCGCTCGAAATGCACCCGGAAGCAAAAAACCAGTGGCAAAAACCGAAAGTGGCCTTAAAACGGATCTTTTTAAAATAATATAATTTATAGCACGGCCCACTAGTATTATTGTTTTGTAAAACCTTTTTGGCCAATTCGGGCTTGCGAACTTATTGTCCATTTACGAGTTCGTCCCGCTGTCTATTGTTCTCTGTGCTACTGGCCGAAAATCTTGCAACAATTTTATATCTACGGTTATTAAATAAATGTTTTAAATTTCGAAGGACAATGAAGTTTACAGAATGAAAAGTAAAAGTAACCAAAAAAAATATTTTATGAGTATTATCAATGGAATAATATAATATATTTTACTCCTTAACTAAGATGGATTAAGTCCATATCCTATAGTCGTTGTAAAAGGAATTAAAAGTTATTCTTGACACAATTCATGTACACTAACAGGTACCAGTAGGTTTAAAATAATAATATTGTAATTCATTTATACAAAGCTAAACACTTTCAATTATGATTACATTCTTATTTAATTTTATATTTTTATAGTCAATTCAATTTATAATAAATCTAATAACATGAGTACCTACTTAAATAAACTTTCAATTTTGTGTTTTTATATTTAATTTTACAACCATAACTAAGTAATGAAAAATGTGTGAAGATAATGACTTTTTATTTACAATATGGAGTTTAAATATCAAAAAACATTGTATTAATTGCGTACTTTTGTATGAAGTACTGATATAAAACCCTTTCTACATGTACCTCGTAGCTTGTAATTTTTATCGCTTGAAATGAATTATGTTTCATAAAACTGAAAATGAAACCAAAAAACATCATAGAGCAGTTGCATTCCTTTACCACTCATAAAATTGATTCTGTGCATTTTGAAAATAGAATATTTTGACAAGAATAAAGAAAAAAATGTTGTTAGTTGAGCGTGCAAAAAGTATAGCACAAGTCCGCACTCCGCACGGGGCGCAGCTGCGCGCGCTTCCTCTTCCGAGAAAAAAGAAAAAACAGACCATAGCATTGCATATCGAGAGCTGTCACCAAAGAAATTTTAGTAGGTATCGTATATTTTACTCTTCGACCTTTTTCGAAATTCAATATCTCCGTACTGGCCTGCTACATTTTTTGATTTCAGTAACATTTTAAGAAACGAAAGCGAAAGTCCATCGTTTCAGTAAAAAAATGCAAATGTCGATTTTTTTTTATTTAACACGTAAGTAACTCTTATTATTTTTTATACTTGGTTTACGTTTAGTTGTAGTCTTAGAATGTTTTGTCTGTTGTCATTTTTAGTTTTTATAGCGAAGACGATTGTCTCAAACCCCGGTAGCCGGGTTTGAGACAATAATTTTGCATATTCTCGGAAGGTCGTCCCACAAAGAATTTTGAAAGTGAAATCTTCTTGCGTCCTTTTATCATAGTGAAACGAAGCAGAAAGTATTTTTAATCTGCGAAAAATACGCAATAGTCATACTTGTTCTCCCAAAGAAGATTAAAAGGTAAAAAAGTGCTAACTATTACGAATACTTAGTACTACTACTTAGTATTACTAAGTACTCGCTAGTGTTCAATGTACGTATTTATTTATGAATACTTTTCTATAGTTAATAAGGTATATCCTTTATTTCTTCATAGGAACTTCCTAGTTCCTTATGACCTCTTGCTTACATAACAAAATCCAAATTTACAAAAGTTTATAAATATAAATAACAACAAAATTATTATTCTTATTACAATATAGTAGATGAATAAAATAGTTCCTACTGTAGTTTGTAATTAAAAAAAATGAAGGTTTTAAAATAAGAACATTGAAATAACATCCTAAGGATGTTCGGTAAAAAAATGGCAGCCAATTCGTACCATAAACAGGCAGATTCGTACCGAAAACAGCGGATTAAAAAAGCAGGTTACGAGGGATTATTTTCATGTCAGGTTCATAAAAAAGCAAGGTTGATCGCCTTATGATAAAACGATTTGCCGCGTTCGCGAGTTGGGGTGGTGGGGTGTTTTTTATCTCGTGTTATTTTGGGGTTGTTTTTGTGGAGATACCGATCGCTCTCACGTTTTTTAAAACTTTTTTTGTTATATCGTTTTAATACCTCTTGATTATGGGATGTTTACACGTGTTGTTTTTTTGGCGGTTTTTTATGATAATTTTATTAGGTTAGGGTGTGGAGGTAAATTAGAGGGGACTGCTGTAAGAGTTATATTATAATTTCATGAACAATTTTTTTTAAACTGTGTTTCTGTCGCAGGAAAGTTGTAGGTACTGATATGATATTGGTTTTTATAAGTAGGTATGTACCTAATGCATTACTGTCTGACTGGTGATGAGTTTCTGTAATTACTAAAGCAATAAGGTTACCACAAAAAATATATGAACAAATTGTTAGTTGAATGTGGGATATTCATAAAAAAAACTTTTTTTTTTATTTAATGGTAAGAATGGGTCAAAGCATTCGTACGTAGAGCTATTGAATAATATGTAACGTTCTGAAACAGATTTATTTCCATCGTCCATTCGGAGGTAAAATGTAATTTATAATTTATGTTATCTCAATAAGCATTGTAATTGGAGTTATTATTACGGGTCAGACCCCAAGACGCTGGGGCCATTGTTCGGTGCCCGGTGGGGTCAAAATGGTCGAGGGGTCAACGATTTATTACATTTACGGAAAGTTACGCCCGTGACATTGTCGTTAAAATTGTAATGTCTGTCACATTTTACAGTTACTGGGTTGTGGTGTAATATGGAAAATGGTATATATACCAAACGAGTACAAAAAGTATACCTATCTATGATTGCTACTAGATTTGCAACTAGTCAATACTATAAGTAGATACCTTCTTAAGTTATTATTTAAGTAAATGGCTATATAATAATATTTTTTATTTTATTTCTAAGGCAAATATGATAACAAAGTCCAATTTATATATTTTTAACATTTAAAAGTAATTTACTTTTCTGTCAAAGCGAGTAATTTTGTTTAAAAATTGTATTTGGAGTAAAATTGCATAAAGTAGGTAGTTACTATTGTAGCATTAGCAATATATTTATTAAGTTACAAGTGACCGATAGATTTAATAAAAAAAAAATAAGGTAATTTTTTTTCAGGTAAGACATCTTCAAGTCGTAACCGTTAACCTCGACCGCGTGCGATGTGACCGTTAAACAATTAAAATTCGAACACAATCGAACCTTTTGACCCGTAACCTAAATACTTTCCCATCACAAACGGACAGTCTGCCTCAGTTTTCAACATAAATCACAATTCGAACGCAGGAGTTCGATTTTCGAAATTGTGTCAAAATCCACCAACGGCTATTCCACAATGGCGAGTTTTATTTCGCAACAATGTTCAATTGTTGCCGAAGGAAAAAGGGTAGCTTTAGGTAATCTTCTTAATGGCATGTGTGAAAAGATTATAAATTAAGTTTCTGCAACAAATAAAAGTGACCCCTGGGCATTGTCGCGGTGTCAATATGTGTGACCGGGCTTTGTGTGTGACCCCAGGCTTAGCGGCAATTTGCGAGTGCTCCGATTCATAGCCGTGACCGTCCGGCCGATGTGAGGATTTCATACGATTGATAAGTTAAAATTTAGTATCGTTAGGTCACATACCTACAAGTACCTACATTCATCCGTGGATAGAACCACCACTCCAATATACAATAGTGTGCTGACTTAGGAAGTATATAACTATGCGTTTTAATAATAATCTCATCAATAAACTATTGTCTATTCCTAATCTCAAAAAAAAATTTACTTTCCCTTTCAAAATTAAAAAAAAAAGACTATAATCTATTGTTTGGAGCCATTGTAGTAAACGTCATTATATATCTGTGGTAAAAAACTACATTTTTCCGTCCTTCAAAATTAAGGTATTAATAAAAATAAATAAAATAGAGTATGGTGTTCGTTTCAATTTTTTTATTTTCAGTCTTCGTGGATTGTAGTAAATAAGTTATCCTATTTTATCCAATTAATAAATAAAAATGTTTATCTCAGCCAAGTCAATGTAGGTACCTAAATGACAAAGTGGTCAGTAATAGATATTGATGACTAATATTAATGCGATTTACACACATTATTCAATATTTGTATATAACTTAAAATTATATATTAAAGACTTTTTCCCTAAGAAAAGTAAGAGGAATGTAAAATTAGAAGTGTTTTACAATATCGACATTCCTACATTATACGGCCCTGTTTAATAAACTATACAATCGAAAATATCTTTTATTCATCGACTGTTTTCTTTAATAAAATTCTTATCCAAACACTTACACTTGTATCTATATTCAAGTTAAGATTACTTGAATTGAAGCAATAGCTTAGCAATATTAATATTTAAAAGTTAATAATTAGTACGAAGTACTTAAGTAACTATTTTTACTTAATAGCCAAGAATTGGAACGAAGAAAATCTGTCTATATTTTGAATAATCTGCGAATTAGTTTTTTAAGTTACTACATAAACTCAAGTTATGCGTTTTTTTTTATTCAATAACTAAGAATTTGATCGAAGTAAATCAGTTGCTGACGTCATAACTCAATCTTACGTAATGCATCTATCTTGACTTACAGTACAGATGTATGTATGTATAACTATGATACTAATTTACAACATTAGAAAACAATAACGTTTAATTAAATGATCTTTATGAAATGAGTTATTTTCCGTATAACCGGTGTGTCATTAACTAACACGTGTAAGAACATACGTTCATAACACACGAATTTACATACACGTGCCTATACATACTGTTGTTAATTTTATGTTTGAAAAATATGAAAACATCTAGCGGGATGAACGGTTCACTCTTCTACATAACAGTTCGATCGAACAATGAGAACAGTGCCTACACTTACTATGTACGAAACACATGCATTGTGTTAAATGCATTTCAAAAATTTAGAACGGCAATAAAACGCATCCGACGCATTAAGCTCCCCGTGATATTGTGCTTGACCCCTCAGCAAAAATAATGGCAGGGGCCAAATAAATTAAAAATGGTTCAAAAATACCCCTTGACATGTATTTATTGCGCGGGGTACGGTCTTGTAGGGCGTTCCCGCCGGACTATGGTCATATTAAATTGTTTATTGAAACTTTGTTAAGTAATGGAAAAGGCTTTGGTGAACTTTTAGTTTTAATTCTGATAATCGAATCGAGTTCGAAGGGCATATCAGACGGTTTTGAGTTTCGTATAGTTGTAACGTAGGTACTAAAGTTGCAGATTTTAATTTTAATAATGAATAAATGAACGAATATAATGATAAATTTACGGCCATTTTTGCAAGGAATATAAAAAAAATGTATAGATAGATAGGTACATAGATAGAAAGATAGATGGATAGATATATAGGTAGATTTGTCATTGATGTAGAGAACATGTTTAATTACAAGCTTTTATTTAGTTTCACCTGTCCAATGTCTGTCTTTAATGATATTTAAGTTAAATTCAACTCAATTTCAAGTGGTTCATTGAGTTGAAATATTGTATACGTATGCAAATTAATGGCATTGCAATATAATGTGTTTCATAGCTGGAGCCGAAGCTGGAGAGTAGAGCGCAAGGAAAAATAGAGCGTGTTTTTAGTTTTTTACGCCATGTTTAACTTTGTCTGGTTATTTTATTGTTTCAGCTGTTCGTTACCGTGTGACGCAAATCAGTTTCCCATTTAAATAATTCTTGGTATTGGTATGGTATTAAAGTTATATAAAGTAGAGGTTTTGCATTATCCAGAATATTTTTTATTCTGGGTTGCATTTGTTCTAGAGCAATAGGACGTTAAGGGTAAAAAAAGATCTAAGCGTTCTTAGTGCAGTGTTTACGATCATCTATACTAATCCATACTCGTATTGTAAATGCGAAAGTGTGTTTGTATGTTCTTCTTTCACGGCACATGGGAGTGTCGCTATGTTATGTTTTTTGGTTTAGAGATAGTTGGGACGATGGGTACTTTAAACTACTTTTTACCGCGAAAAAACATCTTATTTCTGTAAAAAGATCCATTCAGATAACTTAATTGATTTAAGTTTACCAAACACTAGATTTTACAAAAGGAGTTATTAACTTATAAAGTCAGCTATTAATGTTGTTTTATTGTAAATATCAAACATTATACAACAAACTGTGGTAATAATATAAAGTAAGAAAATGCATAGGGAACTGGGTTACATGAAACTTTGCAACTCACATTAAAATAGAAGTTGTGAAGTATTGTGAAAATACACACAGTTGGCAACAATGGGTAGCGGTATAAAGGAATGCATTAAAATAAAATTATGTTAATGGAGGGTAGACTAGAAACTTTGTTAATATCACATACAAAAAAAATATAGGCTTAAAATCCCCTACTGTTATCCCGGCGTTTTAATTACGAAATCTACGAAATCTGTGCGATTTAGTTAATAATTAATTAATTCTTGAGTGTATTCTGAATCTAACACAGGAAGCAGGAAAGTAGATTTTGATTAGAAAATAATTAATTTCCGTTTAATGAACATGAAAACATTCCAACGTAAGATCAGTGTTAAATAATGTAAGGTGTAATTATCACGTTAATTCAGGCATTAACTATATTTTAAAGCGTAAACAATAGCTTATAAAACTTATAAAATTTAACTAGTTTTTTGATTTTTATAAAATATATAATAAGTGTAAGTTTATGTATTATGAACATATTATAATGCTTATAACTACAATAGACATACGTAATGGGTAACCGTAAGTAATCATTATTATTTGTACTGCTCAAAGATAATTACTATTCTGAGATGTATTGCTACCACTGAGGATAGACAGCCGCTTGTAAAAGTATAACCATTCTTTTAACCCGGAATAAATAGGTAAGGAATTCGTACAGTACATAAAGTCCGGATAAATAATAAATAAAGTTATCAACTATCAATTTAAAATCGAGTTATAGCCAATATCAGAATCTGCCTCAAAAACTACGTGAACTCCATAAACACCCGTGTAAAAAACTCTAGTAACAAAACAGAGATGGAGCTGTAAATTCAACTAAAAATTGTTCTCTAATATCAGATTAATTTGAGTTGATGAAATTATTATACAATGATTTAGTTATGATTACTAACACTACACGAAAAATATGAAATAATAA
>DWPA01006366.1:0-11050 GCA_018251375.1 Calpodes ethlius
AAAAATCACTATATAATTCACAAATGGATTTATACATATTTCATACCGAACAATAAAATAAGTATATGGTACTAACAGGTTAAATGCTAAACCACGTCTTCACAGTGAAACAAACTGTAACAAAGTAACTGCACTTTCGCATCAAAGGCAGTTTTTTGGGCCAAGTGGCACTTCTGCCCAGTACCTCGGAACCACACATGTATTTAAATTTAAAATCTCAAGGAGGATTTTAGAAAGACAACAATGTTGATATTGTATCAGAGGTAGAACTTATGTAGAGTTCAATTTGGAAAGTTCTGGAAGTAAGTTAATCTGTTAATTTCTGTTATGAAGTAGTTTTAGCGTTGTTGGGAATTTACTTGGGAGTGGTAACAACATTGCTTTTCTAATTTTATTGGGAGTTAGCTTTGAAGAGGGAAACGTTGTCTCGAACGAGTATTTGCGCGGAAAAGTGCTGTAGTTCCACTCGTGACGTGTAACAAAGGCAGATTTCTGGGTCAAGTGACCTTTACCCACGTTTGTGCTACTTACGCTGGTTTAAACACCACGCTTATATTAAATTTGAAACCTGTCGTAAGTAATATAACGTCAAATACAGGTAATATATGTTATAATAAGTCAGAAAAAATAAACCGCTGTGTTAAATTTAGCAGTGAAATATGTTGACATAAAATTCTCTTTCAATGTAGTTGGGACTTGGCAAGCTATAAAATTTATCATTCCCTATTTATTTTAGGCCAAATTGCATCGACATTGCTTTTCATGGTGATGTCAATGTTCTTCGATAATGGTGTCCCTTCATCAGACGGTTATCTGATCTCTTGTCGGCTATATACATAAAAATATCAGAATTTACATTCCGGACAATGTCTATGAGACCGCGGCTGAAAAACCCTTACATCATGCTTGAGTTTCACGATGGTTAAACGGGTTGACATACTGCAAAAAGACTTCAAACAGGGAGGGAGGGAGCTCTCACCATAACGTCTGTTAGGGTGCACCACAAGCAGAGGAGATTGGCTTCAAGAAGGCATGGAGGCCTTTATTCCACTAAGGTATATCGTAATAGTTATGTCGAATACAAATAATTTATTTGGTCATAGTAACTAACTGTAAACAATATTTAAGTACATTGCAATATGTTACCTTAAAACTCGTTACTAATTTATAAATATATAATTATTCCTATGATAAAGCCAAATATCTTGTTAAAGAAAATCTAAGACTTACAATTACCAATTGGATTCTAAGTGGTATGTAAAAATTCATAGACACTTAGAAAGATGTTATAAAAAAAACTGTTTTTGTCAATATATTACTAGACTTTTTTTTTACTTCTTTGACAGTAAATAAAATGACAGTAAGTAAAAATTGTGTGCCGCAAGTTTATGGTTTCAGGTTTACACGTAAGTTTTGTTGCAAGTGATAACTAAATTATTATACTGCATAAAGTGTTATCCAATGTAGTTCGCTTCGCAATAACGTAAAAAGGTTCATAAATGAATTAAGCACTAGTATTAAATTATCACCACGAAAGGAAAGTTTCATAATAACGCATATAATACGGAAAACGTTTTGGGCCAGGCTTTCAAAATTGGATACACTTTTAATAACAGACTATATTAATGAGACTTCAAAGTTAAGTTTAAAAGTATGGGTTAAAAGTTTATTGTGCGGAGTTTTACAACTTCAATATGACTACAAATTTAACTATAACATAACCATGCTTGTTATATTGCTACTAAAGTTAAAGAGGTAATTTTTGCAAAGTAAATCGAGGAGTTCCATTCAGTTATTTTAATAACATCACCATACATATTAAATACTTAGTATGTTTGTCAACTTAACAACTACTCACAATACTTAGTATGTTACTAGTTAATTATCACTTGCTTCGGTGAAGGAAAACATCGTGAGGAAACCTGCACACCTGAGAGTTCGCCAAAATGTTCTCGAAGGTGAAGTCTACAAATCCGCACTTGGCCTCGAAGGACTAAGGCCTATACCCCTCACACTGTGTGAAAAGAGACCCGAGCCCAGCAGTGGGACAGTTATAGGTTGTAATGATGATGATGATGTTTGTCATTAAAAATAAAAATGATGTGTAACATTGTTGTAAATTTTAACGAACCTTTTATTTTAACCGTTAAAGATTATACTCTTTTCATTTTCTTTTTCTTTTACTTTTAATTTTTAAATTGAGAAGACTTATTCATGTATTTATTTATCATACACGTAAATAAAGTTGATGTATTATAAACATGAAATTACCGATTTATTTCTTTACCTTTAAAGTCTTAGATTTTATATGTAATTGATCTTCTTCAAACATATTATTATTTTTATGGTATACCTACAATGTATGACGTGTTTAATGTTTTTTTTTATACTAGTCAGGGCACCCCTTAGAATGAACTTTATGTTTTAGAAAGCTTTCCATTTTATGAATAGGTAGGTATAATTTAATTATAAGCTAATTAAATAAAAACTTTTACATGATACGAATAACAATTATGAAATTAAATTAGTAGTTTTAGTCGTATAATATGAATGGAAACTTATAATTATATAGTTTAGCTAGATTGCAGCAAGGTTTCATCCATACTTTATACACTGTGATATTCTAAACTTAATGTTTTCGTTAGTAAGTAGCTGATAAACAATCACAAGAACTTTCATATGGTAAATGCACTATAAGCAGAGGATATTGGCTTGGATTTAAGGATAGAGCTGTTCATATACTTAAAGTATTGGAGTCTCTGTTACTTCATCCCTCTATAACTTTCTCAGTTTCACACTAACACAAACATAATATTATAATTTTTACATAATATCATAATAATCTTTAATACAATTGTCTTACAAAATATTACATATCTATTATTCGTAAGTAATTTACTCGTAAATAGCCGCATTATAAGTATAAAATGACATATTGTACGAAAATACATATCTGTATACTACTATGATATGTAGGAAAGTTCAGTAATTGAATTATTAGCTCATCTCACGGAAAGCGGTTGGAGCGGAACATGGGTTACGCGCAATTGAGTTTTAACACTTATAAGCATTAGCTTCGTAGATGTAGTTATTATCAGGCAGAATTGGCCATTTACGTATATTGCCTGTGCTTTCTAATCACGAGCTTTCGTAAGGAACAATTCTGACTAAACATTTAGTTAGGTTGAATAAAGTTGAACATGGTTACATAGATTTTTGTTGCTGTTTTTCTTTTTATTCTCATGGTTACCCTCACAGTTAACTAATATCACAATTTAGTTATTAAAATATTATTAAGAACTAATAATCACATGCAGTGATAGCGATAGTGTGATTAGGATTTTCGATGCTCGACCGCTAGGACATGAGTCGAATCCTACACACTTGATAATTTTCAAAAAAAAATCATATTACCAGGTCTTAATCACTTTCTTTGGTGAAGGAAAACATCGTGAGCAAACCAGTAACTCTGAGAGTTCTCCATAATGTTCTCAATCTTAAGTAAAGTCTGCCAATTCGCTCTTGGGTGTGGTGGATATAGTCTATAGCCTGTACCCTTCACCTTGTAAGAGGAAATCAGAGCCCAGCAGTCGGACAGTTCTAGGATGTGACAATGATTAAAAGCCTTTAGTCAGTCAGAAAACCTTTGACGTATTGCTATTGAAATAAAAAAAGATATAAAATCAACCCGACATCAGTCAACACCGCACTCAAATCCGTTAAGCCTTTAATATTAACGGGAAAAAAGTACACATGAAAGGACAAGCCGATAAATAAACTGAATTCTAAATATTTTTATGGGATTAAATGCATAAATACCCCTAATAATAGTTTCTTTTTCAAATATATCAGTTATAGTTTTCTTAAATGTATAGATTATTTTATATCATTAATTTACATTATAATCAGCTTCGCTCAGTATATTTGGAAAATATCACATATAACAGTAATACAGACAGTAACGCGTTTTATCTCATAATGTTTCCATTTATCGAATTTCATCGGAAGTATTGAACCGTAAATAAAATGAATTATTAATGTACGGTACCGGAAAATCTATCATGGCGTTGGAAGGAAAATATAATTTCATCTTTAATGAAAATATATAAATTTATCATTAATGAATATATATAAATTCATCATCATAATTTCCTCATAGATTCTCTATATTAACTGGAGTTCGTGTTTGTTTCTGTATTTCCACTCGAATATTCTCACTGCCAGATTATTCAAATAATGTTTGCAAGAGAGAAGACTACATTACACTCTTCCCTATTCTGTGGGTCCATCTCGATCCTAATCTGAAAGGAAGTTTCAGGCCGAAACCCATTCAATTACACATGAACATTGATCTGCAAATCCAATAAGGGATCCAGTATCCAGTGCATATATAAGTGGGTTTGTATGTGGGACAAATGGCTTCAATAAGCTTCAAGATCCTATTGAATAGATTCTCTAGGAAAACGTATGGCAAAATGTGGTAGCTTTACATAATCCGTTTATTCATTCGATATCTGAGTATTCATATTATTATTATAACCGAATGTTTTCGGTGTGCTGGTATATCACTTGTTGGCACCTTTTTGGATATCAGATTGGGATTATATAAGTATGCATATATACTCTAAACTTATATTCGAGTATTGTTACTTTTATGAAAAAATATGAAAATACTTATGTTATGTCAAGCATTATATGCTTGTATCAGGACTACATCGACAAATTAGTATGGCCAGGAGACCATAATAATTATTTTTAAAATATTATTGGCCAGTATTATGGCACTTTTAGAATAGTTAATTAATATACCTTTTGGAGCAAAACAAATATTTGAGAGTCACAACGATACTTTTACTATCGTTCTTAATATTTTATCTACTCATAGTCCTTAATTAAAAATGTCAAAAAGTTTAACATCATGATACTAGTTCTTAGTATATTGTAATGGGTAGAAATATTATGGAAAACGGCCGTAAAACTCTAAAAAATACAAATGTACATTTTATTAGCATGACAATATTCAAGTACTAATAATTCATCTTAACATATGTATCTCTGCACATGTTTAACTTTTTGAATTTCGTCCTCTCTAACAAAATATTACTTTGACGAGGCCGGCAAGGCGATGAAATAGGCTACATCGCTCAACGTAGCTATAATAAATTCAACTGGAGCGTGGAGTTTAACGATATTAACATTTCTGTTTCTTTATTCAGTAAAAGCTGAGAAGTTTTGTACGTACCTAGGTTTGATATAGTAGGCATGGGAAATGCTCCGGACGTTGCTTATCCAGATTCAATTAGGATTGTGGTTGATAGTGGGTAGGGCACGATGGCGCCGAGCGGGGTTAATCACCGCTTACATTCTATAGGTCGAACTCAAGAATTGTATCAAACTTGTTTTGGCCTGGAGAATGGATTTCGCAGAAAATGAACTGCGTAAATAAATGCTTGTATAATATTTCCTTGTACATACTTTGATGTTGAGAATACATTGCTAAAATGAATGTAATTAAAGAGGTACCACAACGTATTTTCTGAATGCCCTTGAGAGATTTGGTAATTTTGAGAGGTAAATTTGAAAGGGTTCATTCATAACTTAAAAGTAACTTTCTTAGTGTTGAATACTGAAAAGTGAAGTTTAAATAACACTGGCCAAGTGTATGTCGAGCCAAATGCAATTAAGGCTCTGTAATTGTAAGTTGATTGACTATTATTCGATAACTTGCATTCTCTGCGTAGTTGTGATAGTTTTCCTTTGAAATTCTTCTTTGAAATCCATAATATTTTTGATAGAACTTTTTAACGATATTTAACCTTACTTTTAGATTTTATTTTACTTCTCTGTCGGTGTAATAAATATATACACCTATGCTAAGTTGGCATTTCCCGGTACTAAGTTTATCTGCGCTAAGTTAAAGATGAACGAAGGAACATAACTATAGTATAAGGGTTCCATTTGACTACAGAATACTAAAAAGCGACAGAATAAAAAAGATCTTTATGATATATTTTACATTGGCAATTTCAAAGAATTAATTTTAATCCCGCACATGCGCAACATAGGATAAAGGATATTATCAATATTAAGTTATGGATATTATTATCGGTATTATTGAATAAGAGCTTGAGGTGTGTCAGCCAGTAATTGAGGCCTTTCAATAATGTGTACGGTAATATTTATGTCCATTGTTGATGATGATTCCCTACTATTAGTTGGCTAGTTTGCTCGTTTGACAGCTGCTAAAGTTATACTAAAAAATAAAACTATGGTCATGTTTACACGGCGACTACACGGTGCGTATGCGGTCGACGTGTGACCAATGATGGATGATGCATGTGAGGACGTCATATGAATATCTTTTGCGTTTTCATACACTTCCTGTTGTCATTGCGATTGTATTAGACTGTATAAGCAAAAATAAAGCACTGCGTAGTCACTAAGTGAACCCAGCGTGTCTGAGTACGTAGGCACTTCTGACTATCCACTATCAACCATCAACAGCATTAATTATCAACTAAAAATAAAGATGAAATATAATTATCTGTGTTAATAGCCTGAAAATTACAATACGAGCAAGGAGTCTTAAAAACGGAAAGTATTTGAATAAAGTGACTCTTTAATTTTTAAATGCCTACGTATTGACTTGAGAACGCTCGCTTCCAGACGAATAAATCAACTCTTAAAACCCATTAGGAAAGTTATTGAGCTAAATCGTTTAACTCGTATTGAAATAAAACAAAACGGTGTTAAGATGTTTAAGAAAAGGAGTTAAAAGACTTTCTTTCTGTAACTGTTGAAGTTTTTGATGAGCTTATTAAGAAAAAACATTGCTGGCTTATAAAAATTCGCATATGGTTTCTTAGATAAAACTAAAAGGAACTAGAGGATTGTTTCAAAGTGGAATTTTGTTTTTATTTTGTTTTCCAACTTCCAGTCTTAACCTTGAACTTCAAAATTTCAAAGCATTTTGCTTTCCTTTCTTAGACAAGGTTAGACAAGCTTCCTTAGACTATAAAAAATTTAAGAGCCATAAAACCTTTTTCTCATTTCTCTTTACTCAAAACATACAACAAAAACCTTTATTATTACTATTCAACCTGAATACGATTTCATAAGTTATTTTGCCTAATATTTACATCAGCAAATATAATCGCCTGTGCCTCCATTAATTTTATCTCAAACGGACAAAACGTTCTTCGTCCTTTCTTATCAAATACGAAGGCGTGGAATTGCGAGGATGGCCGACTTTTTCGATTGTTATGATCTAGGCTCTTCAGGCGGGTATGAATAGGCTTTACCTAAGCTAAAGCTTTACTTTTCAGGTCACAGCATCTCTGTACATAAGGTGGGATTGAAGTCTATTCTGTATAAAAATTTCTTATAAATTTTAGCTTACGGAAAAGATTTCGACTATAATTTTATTCTGTAAACTTGGATGGTTTTGTTTATTTGTGTAAAGTTTGAAGGTTTAGGCGTCATCATCGTTCCTTATTACGTACCTCATTATAAACTTTTCACGTCTATTCATTATCACAACGAATACATAATGAATTATATCATTTGGCTGCTCAAGTCTCTCCAAAATGAATAGTTCGAAGGTATATCACTATGTTCAAGTGCAAATCTTAAGACTTTACACATTTTTTAAAAATATTACGAAGAACACCCAGGTTTGTAGATTTCCTTTACATCACGATTGTTTACTTCACCGTAAAGTGATAGTTATAACGGACTATATAGTGCCTGCTCGTGAATTAAGTTGAGTAAGTGTGATTGTCGCTTGAACTACATATTACTGTGGCTTAGTGAATTCAGAAATATTTCAGGTAACGAAAAGCCACTATAAATCACAACAGCTTGAACTATTCCAAACACAAGCTAATGATAATGTAATCGTTGTACTTAGTGACTATTTTTATACAATAACTAATAATATGAACTATTTTATTCATTCGTTAAGAACTTGAAGGATGTGAAAACTGATAAAATTTAGAATACCCTGCGAAATAGTTGTTAAAGTCAATACTTACACTCAAGAATTTATATTAACTTGTCTATTTGATACAAGTGTATGTTAGAAATTAGTTAAAGTTCGTTCAAATACCTACTTTCAAAAATTTTGTATATATCATTACAACTATAAATTTGTATACATTAACTATATTTTGTTTTACCATAACTTCACCTTTGATGATGTAAAATAGTCAAAAGTTGATTTTTATATTAAACAACATTAATTAACACATTTCACCAATTAACGAGGATTGTTTTTCCTTTTTAAATCTTTTGGCATTCTAAATTTTAATATACTCCTGCATAAATAAGGATAGAGAGAGGAAAAACATCACACTGTAGACGTACTTTATGTAGGGTCCGTATAAAGATCAACATTTAATTTCAGCGCGATGCATAATAAAATGAACCGACCGTAAATATGGCATTGTCATGACAGAACATAAAAAAGGAACAAATTGCTTCTGTAAAGCTTGATTTATTTCCCATAAAACAAACAGAAGCTTTAAGACCGATAATATTGATAAAACCACCCAACAAAGAGCTGCTGAAAGATATCTACATGATATTGGATTCGTGCCAAATTATAGAGCTTTTGTGATAAATAATCCAAAAACAATTTGTAACACACTAACTTTTGTATGTAACTTTCTGAGTATTCGAATGAACGTGTTCGCTTAATTCGAAATTAAAAATAATTTCTACTTTCTTTTTTTTCTCTAACTCCGTGATGCAAAACGGATGCAACCGTTTTGTACTCGTACATACATTATACCTGTTAGTTGAAACGTCTGCAACTTCTGGTTTTTAAAAGGATTTAACACATTTTTAAACCAAGTTAGTTATTGTATGTTGTATACAAAACTTTAGAAGAAAATTTTATTCCTATTTTTTTATATAAATCTGCCTTCCTTACCCGATAGTTGGGTTTTCGTATTGATTATATTATTGACTGTATTAGAACAACCCAGAATACTGATCCAATTTTATGCCGACAGACCAATACGAGGGGACAACGCTCGTAACCTGTTTGATGGCAGGGCTATGCTTGAAGATTGAATTATCAATATGAAAATCAAGTGATTAATATTACTAATGCTATTATCATTTTTTCGAAAAACCTACCTATACTCCTATGAGCCAACAGCCAAGTAACTCGTCAGGTTCCAACTGGGTACTTGACAATTAGTTATACTTTTCTTCCTTCTCTATTCTTTTTGTCCGACAATAAATCGGTGCTGTCTTTGGTGTTGAGCTGGAGTCCACAGATGATCATGACACTTACCTAAAATACTTGTTTTCCATAAAACTGAGCAAAACAATAAATTATTACGAATAACATTACACACTTATAACCCCATACTAGAATACTCTAAGTCTTGTTTGCCATGAACAACACATAAACATAACAACATACACACAAAGATCGAAACAAAAAAATATAATCTTCATCCAAATTTCTACCTCGCTAGGAATCAAATTCCGAACTCTTTGAATGGCGGTTCGGTATGGTTGTGACACATGGTTTGTCAGTGCAGAAAGAACAACAGTATTCCGGCGAAGCCGAATCGGGATCCACTTGAGTTGTTTACGATACTCGGGGATTAATGATCACGGTTGCCTTAGAAATCAGTAAACCGAAGCAATATCGATGCCTTGTTTACCGAAAAGGGGCCCTTGTGATTACTGACACTCCGTTGGATCAAAACATGTGTAAAACATTTCAAGGTCGTTTTTATAAATAGGGTGGTAGTTAGTGGAGTAAAATATCTTAGGACTGAGTAAGTATCGTCATAATTAAATGAACAGTACAGTACGCAGATTCTCAAAGTGTTCCACATAGACCTTCGGTGGTCCAGAATGAACTAAATGGGATCAACGTAAGCGCTAAATACGTACGTACGACACGTTTCTACTTACACGAATTATAACACTCCCTATGAACTTATTCACTTTGTAGACTGGGCGTCTACGAAACACCAGAAAGCATAGTAAGGGTCTAGCCAAAAAAGCTTGAGAACCTCTGAAGTAGTAAAAAGCCTGAAGTAGTAAAAATACTTTTAACAGCAAGGATCTATTCTACAACCTTGACAACTATGTCTATCCACCTGCCGCCTGGAGCAAAAAAGGTAGACTGAGACTCAAGGATGGCTAGAACATCACATTACACACACATGTACATCTCAGTTACTTAATTATTAGTTTCTATTTTCATGCATATCCATTTACAAAATTAATTCAAGCACGGAATATTTTTCATAGAGAAGTTTTAAGCTCATTTTTTAACTTCAAGATACATTAAATCGATTGGAAATGTCGATGATTGGATTGAACCAGTGAAGAACGAGGGAATATTGAAAAAGTTTTTGGTCGGCACGAGTATAAAACAATTTGAATACATAATATTGAAAGCCGATGCAGATATATCTATACACCTTAGAGTACTAAAAACAAATTTATTTCAGAAGTTAATAAACCACTTTTAAAACTACTCAATCATTTGAATTTGGTTAAAAACGCGTTTTGCATTATCAATTGTGGACTATTATATTTCCGTCACTTTGTATAATTGTTCGTTAGACTCTCATTCGCATATATTTTACTTGACATTTCTAACAAAGTATAAAAACGTAATCTAAAAACTCACTCCATACATCTGTGTCATGTATTTTTTCTCATACCAAATGGGATGGCTAGAACAGATCTCATTCAGAGATAAGCTCGCCTTTGTACGAACGCTCTTGAAGTAAGTTTCCTTGTGAAGAATAAAATTAAATAAATGGGAAAAACTACAGGAACGTTAAACGTTCACACTAAAACCAACTAAAACTAAACGTGAGATGTTCGTGTGCATGTTCATTTTAAAGTGTTAAGTTTCCTCATAACTTGAAGCTATTTACAGCGTACATATTATGAATGTTATAAATGTTCTGAAACTGCAATTGCATATATTATATTGTAAAATAAAATTTGAGTTCATATTGATGTATGTAAAACTAATACTTAGGATATTTAAATTTATCGTTTATTAATG
>DWPA01006367.1:0-11049 GCA_018251375.1 Calpodes ethlius
CTCGCATTTTCATCATTAATCAACTGCAACGAAAAAATATAAATTCCAGTATGCGTAAGTAAACATGTCTGTCAGTGACAAAAAGTGTGGAACGTTATCTAATTAAACAAAGAATTTTAGCAGAAAAATCGCTTGAATTTAGAAAATAGTATTGTCAAATATGATAACAGTAAGTCATTAATCATTTTATATCGAATTCTATCAATCTATATCTTACACGTTAAAAATAAACTACGTCATCTCACCTACACTCTGAAATTTATAATTTTATGGCTTATTCCAGTAAAATTATGCTCAGATATCTTGACAGTCATCTTAATAAATTACTCACAAAAACATAAGGATTTGCACAAATATGCGGAACTTTATATAAAGTTAGCGTATAATTAATTAGTCAGAAGACACGGCCAAATTTTTAAGTGTACTTCATAATATTTCATGATATATCTACGCTATAAAATTAAAGGTTTTTTTCTTTTATCTTGCTCTAACACTCGTGCAATGTTCTTTTTCTCGTTCTAATTTCTAATTTACTATCATCGTACAGTTGTTATCTGACTGGTAATTTTATTACTCTGATTTGAGATTATAGTTACAATATGTGATTATGTACGATTACGTTTACGATTACAAACATTATTACGATAAATAGGTGCCAGTTGTATAGGCCATCATTAATTAATCAAGGTGTAGTCTTCCGATAACATCAAATTTCATTTAATTGGATTGGATACGATATTCATAACATAAAAAGTGACACATTAAGAAAATGTTTTAGAAGACACCGTCCATCCTTAAATTATATTAAAAGAAATATTATTGTATGTTAAAATGGTGTAATAAAATCAGAATAGAACCTTATTAATTAAAAAGCAATAAAAAGTTTCATGAATAAATTGTACTTTACAAAAGTTATGATGTAAGTACAATAAGAAATTTTTGATTCGCTCGAGTACGGTTCACAAAATGTGTACGCGATTGTCTTGTTCGAGAATTTGGATTTGGAGAAGGAAATTGAATTTTGCGGAAGTTATTTAATATTGTTCTTTAGCTCTTGAGTCGCAACAAAACGCAGATTGAGATAAAATCAACTCGTAGTTTTATCAGATAAACGTAGATATTTGCTGTTGTAATAAAATAGACAAAATTATGAGAGCATCATTCACGATTATGATTATTCGGTCTTTATCTCTGGCTTAATATGAGTTGTAAATCTTAAGAAATATATTTATTTTTGTCAGAGAATAATGTTAAGCTAAAGCGAATTTATATTTAAGAGTTTACACAAAATTTGTCATCAGTAATTCAGTAATTCTTCAGTGTAATACGTCAACCGTCACCATTACATATTCTATTTTGTTGCGAAGAGAGTTGGTAATAGTAACTTCGATTTTATGGTATTAAGATCTTTACATCTATAGGTTTTAAACGTTGAATTAATACACGTAGTATATACATACGTGTCTAATTGCATATAATACATGCATTATATACGATATATTTCACGACATTCATAAGGTACGAGTGTACTATATAGTAACTAGATAGTATATCTTATGAAATATCTTTAGTAACCTAAGCAAGAAATCTGTAACTGTATATTCTGATCCCGACAATGAATCAGATTTCCTATGTCACTATCATCATGTCAAGTTCCGTTGCTCATTAATAATATTCCCAATATGTAAATAAACCTAATATATCAATTGTGAATGTATAGATATTGTCATAGAATTTGCGATCGCTAAAGCTATAAATAGCGCTCAGTAAACCAAATTAACTATTGTAACTCATCGGCCCTGTTATCTAAATTACGCAGGTTTCTTATCAATTCAGTGATAGCGTGATTAGGTGCCATCAGGCGTGTTACACAGCTACTTGAAATTAAAACATTTTCACGAAAAGCTTAGAATCATAGATTATCTTCATGATAAAATACAACGAAAATAAATACTAAATATCACAGATAAATAAGCTAGCTATAAAATAAACATGACAAAATACCCCCACAAAGAATCTAATGCCTTGTTGGCACACGGTATTGCGAAAATTTGATTGAAATTGGATTATTTTTCGTCGCGCCGACTCAACAAACATTTTTGAAGAGTTAATACAATTTAGATTTTCCGAATTATCAGTTAAAGTTGGTTTGAATTTAGAATACTGTAAATTTACATTTGTTTTCTAGTTTCTTTTTTTTATGTTAAAATACTTCATTACATTTATTACTACTAATTAATACTCTTTAATCTGTTCCACCGCATTAAATTCGAAACGTACTGTATTATCTGTTATTTTTTAAGTTTGTAAGCTATGGAATTCACGTAAAGCTGCTTTACGGTAGAAATAGTTCGCCACCTAACTCCATTGTACAAAAGATCTAGAACATATCGCACGGACAACAACGAGCAGGTAACAAAAATAGAGATCGGGTTTATGCATTCCCAGTTGAAGCTTACATTGTTTTTTTTAGTGAGCTCCGTACAGCAAAAGGGAAATCATTCGCGATGGACGCTTATTTTTTTATTCGTATCTCTGTGGTTTTTTTGTTTTTTTGTATGTTTATTTTTCTTAACTGCCAGTGCGATGCTAAATATCGGAACATTAATGATCGTAATTACAGTAAATTAAATAATCCCTAGAAGTTGTAATTCGAAAATATTTGATGACATTCAATTGTATGTTATCATCCAGCTGAGGTTATCAATGACACAGTTGGTAATTTGTGTATTCAAGTGTTTTGGTGAAAAACATATAATATTATATCAGATACATACGTGTAATCTACATTGTCTATCTATTGTAATACATTCGTTCTGTCACAGCGAACATATTTGTTGTATTAGGAAAATAATACTAAAACATAATATTATGTTTCTAATGTTGTAAGTTACATTAAGTTCTATAGTAAATTGTTAAAATTTTAGATTAGTATTTTTTCCGCTCAATAACGTGTTGAAATCAGAATCAGAATATAAAACGTACATATAAACAGTCCAGAATGAAACTTTAATCAAGATCCGAGCCAGAATCGAATACTTCTAAGATCTAAATGCAGATGTGTAGACAGAAATATCATTAACATGATTGACAGGCACCGCCACGCATACTTTTTTTAGAATGGATTGTTCTCGTTGGCACAAACTGGCTTTATAGCTTCAGGTGGACACAAAGGCTAACCTGAGAGACTCGGCCGAAAATACCGCTTTCGCACTGAGGGAAAACTGGTCCACTATGGGTTATGGACATCATAAAGACATTCGATGGGATTCGAAGTGTAATTCGAAGCTTTATTATTTTTATATACTATAGGTGAATACTAAGAAATAATTTATTTTTAAAATTTATAAGCTTAAAGGACAATATAAGTATGTACTTATCGTATATACAGTACAATTTTTAAATTGAACGATAAAACGCTCATTGCTCAATGACTTGTGAAGCACTAGCTACTCGGTAGCGCGTCGATCGTACGTGATCAACTATAGCATCTAACGTGCCTTTAAATGAGATTTCGGAATTTCCTCTTTTGTACCGGACGGCAGCTGAGAGGGATTTATTGTGTTAGAAACCCGTATGCTTTGAACATGTCGGTTGGGGATATTTTTGGTATGAAATGGTATGCCGGTCCGACTATTATAGTTATTAGGTCACCGTAAATCATATAGGCAACGTTTGGGTGGCTTAAAAACTTTCGTAACTAAAAACAAACAAACAGTAGCAGTAAAAAATTGTTTGTTTTTTATTATTTTAAACGCAATCAGGTATTTATGGATTTATGACAATCAGATATTTACTGATACGCCCCTTGGAATACAGCTTAAGCAAAACTACGTGCCACAGACGAACTATGTACGCATCAGTGAGCGTCGTTGGCCATAGAAATTCTTATTGAAACACGAGCTGCCCTGTAGTTGTAGAGTGATAGTTTTTTTTGTACGTGGATTTGGCACGCGCTGCATTGTTAGGTATGCAAGGTAAAACGAAGGCTAAAATCACATTTCTCTTGTCATTTTACGTTTTCCACTCACCAGTTGTAACTGCCCAAACTGCCTATTTAATTATAAGCTTTTCACATTCGTTAACATTGGTTAGGTATTTTTTATGTGGAAACGAATTATTACGGAGATAAAAGTTACCTAGTAAAAGACTATCTAAATACAAAAACAACATTAGAGATGTTTCAAAGAAGCCAACTACATACAAATATTATGAACATAATTAAAATAATTATACGTTAAAAGTATAGGATATCTAATGTCTAATTATTTATAATTTTGGTACGCTACGGTTATTCATGATATGTATCTATAAAATTTGGGTAAGAGGCACTATTAATTTTTAGTTCAAGCCAACCTCCTCTGTTCGTGGCGCACCTTTTGTACAATAGGCGAGGATTTGGAGAATGTTTTTTACATGTCTTGGTCGTAGCGCCGGCGAGCCAGAAATAAAATCGCTCCCACCATTATGTTTTAGCTGGCATGGTGTCGGTGTTGCTTTTAATATGTCTGATGTCTAACGACAGTGACCAATTACCATGTGATGTCTCATTGGCTATGTCAGATATTAATATTAAACAAAAACTGGTTCTAATATAATTAGTACCTATTGTAATAGTAAAAAGTGCACTATGTAAAATTTTCTAAGATCAAAATTATTGATTAAATCTCATCATGTTATGAATATATGACCGTCAGTATTGCTAGACAATTGTGTGAGAAAGCCGTAAGCTACTCTTATTGTCTCAATATTTTTTTAACATAATGTAGTATACCTACATTGTAACTAAGGTTATTTACGATAGACAGAGGTTTATTTTAGATTTATTTGTACTCTGCGAAAGTATATATTGTGGTTTTATCTTGAAACGAATCGCTAAGAAAGATTAATCACTAAGAAGGCGCCGTCACGAAACTTTCCAGGTGAACAAACTTAAAACTTTAATGCTTACTAAAAATTTCCAAAGGCTAACATCAGAAGTCATTCGGCCAAGTTAAGGAACATAAATGCAGCCAGAGTTTTATAAGCGGTTATGTTTCAATATTACCTACATCTTATCACTTAGTTGATACAGCTTTATTGAGTCTACTTGAATGCGAAGCCTCCCAATTTCCATTCTCGGTTGAGATTATTATGCAATAGACTTTGTGTCCTCGGGTTTTATATATTTAATCTGTGCACATCCCTGTCATCTGCAACAAGCGGAGATCTGAATGTTTGAACATTTGTTTAAAAATATCTACTAGCCCCCTTTTAAATGAATAGTAGTTAGTAAGTAGTTAAAATCAAGTTGTAAGCATATTCTGTCTTCGCACTTCTATACCACTACTATAAGCTTTTTAAAACCTTTAAAATTGAAAGTTTCTTCTAGCATATTATTCTCTAAAATCGGAACGCTGATATAAGGTGACAGGGAATATCACTCATAACTTATCTTTACACAAAAAGTCATTTTTCATGCTTACAATGCGAATTGGAGCAAACAATGCGATTTGAGCCCGGCTAAGCGAAACAATTTGTTTTCTTCACTATAAATGTTTTTTATGTAAAAAGCTGACAATAACAGACAAGCCTTCCAATGATAAGTGGGTGCCGCCGCCCATTAATATCAGTAACACAAGACTAGGAAGTGGTGAATTTTTAAAATTCTTCCGAAAGGTCGATATAATCCTTATAATCATATTATTAGTTTTGAAATTAGTAATTAATTTTGTTCAACAAAAGTTCAAATGTATGCATCCTTACACGTGGTTGGGGCCTGATGACATTACTATATATAACATACGTAAGATATTTTTTTTGTTTTATGCTATTTGTGGTGACATAAAGCTTACCATTATAACGTGACGGTTACCGAAGTAGGAATGTATTAGTAGTAAAATAAAATAACAACGAATAAATAGATAACTTGTATCTCTTTCATTAAACACCTTTTGAATTTCAAATACTCTTAAAAATAATATGAATAATTTATATTAGACGGATTACATATCCCAGATATTTTATGTTCTAATTTTTATCTTCGTGATTATTTTGCTTTATTATTTCTGTAGGTTATATAAATGTTACCGGTATCAATAATAACAAATTACAATATCACCTGAGGCAATCAATTTACTTAGGAGCAATATGACAGAAATAGGAGAAAATGAAAAGTATATCTAAGGCTCATCCGGAAGAAAATGTGCTCCGTTCTCATCTGCGAGACCGATGTGGTAACGACACGTCTTATTTCATTTTACATGCTTTTATTTTACTTCAATGTTTGTGTAAGATCTCATGCAGCTTCCAAGATTTGACTCAAACAAACAAAAACTAACAAACATTGAAATAAAACATACATAAAAATGTGAGTTCCAGTTATACAAATTAACCCCATACATAAAATCTGCTGAAATAGTGTATAATTATTATTTGGTATAAAATAATTGTATACTTCTAATAATATAATACGTGTAAAACTTAGAGACTCACTAATTGGTAACGATAATCTAAGGTCTTTATCACTTTATACTCGAGACGTCAGTCCTTTGTTCTCAAAGTGGCATCTTTAGAGAAGAGCCGCCTCTTCTCAATCATGCCACAGATTACAGAATTAATCCATTCAAATTAATGCCAGATGTGTGCCTTGGAACCTTAATAAATATTGTTTGTGAATAATATCAGTTAAATCTGTGGCATTGAGAGCATTAATCGAACTACTAACCTGCCTTGGGCCGCACGAGTATAATTAAGATAAAAAAAAATATAAAGCCTACGTCACTTCCCAACCTTTCAACTATCTCCACACAAAAAACATCATGTAGCTACGTTGCGTCATGATACACGTACGGATTATAGATTCTCTCTGTTGGGCGTTTTAAAATGCTCATTGTAAATTTACGTTCGTGTCTGCTTGGAATACGTTGAATGTCGTGTTAAATACAATATTGAATGTTCAATATACTTTAAGATTGAATGATACAATTGTGGTAAAACTTCTACGCTAAAACTTATTTTAATTAATCTATACTAACCATAAATGTAATAATACAACTTAAATAAAATGAAATCAACTGTAAAGTTTATTTTATAACTGGTTCATACTTCTTTGATACAACTAAGCTGTTTATTACGACATACATACATTAGTCTGTATATATAACAAACATATATACAAAAACATAAATGTGTCATCAATGCTATCCCAAAAAAACCCTGTTAAATATATGGTTGACTCGTTCAAATTGTCCTTTATTTGTCAAATATTCATCATTAGTTAGTTTATTGATCATATATCTATCTTATCAATATTGCGTTCCTTCCAAAAATGTTTCATGTGTCCTAATGTATTTGTATTAGAAAAAACTTTTTAGTTATATGGTTATCGGGTATAAAAAATATATTAAAATTTCGTGAAGCCAATATAAGTATTTACTATAAATATTTATTTCAATAGAAATCTGTCTATCTTGTATTATCCTGCGAAGTTCGAAATCGGTTCTAAAAATTGCTCTTAGCCTTCATTTTCAAGTCAAAGCGCCTCCGTATCTTTACTTTTTAGCCGCCTTAAAATATGAGAAGCTTATTTATCCTTTAATGAATTATCGTTAAACCGACGAATAAATCACTTGATAATAAAATGATGAGGGATTTCAGGTCTGTTATTTAAAGAAACCGCTTTGACCCATTTAATTTAACGTTAAAATGTATTCTACATAACAAATAACAAACCACAGAGAAAAAAGTTATTGATTATTTACGAGCACAGGAAAATAATATTTACTCTAGGAATTTACCTGTTAAATTCAGGGATTATTCTGTTATATTCTGCCGTCGTGTCAGATAAGTGTCAAGAATTTCCACTTTACCATTACGATAGCTCGTATTCGAGAAGCGAACTATTTTTTTATATATTTTTATATCTGTGTTAGTGTACACAGAGTATACCAAATAATATCATAGATATAATTGCACTAGAAGCAAAACAAGTGTCATTTATTTAAAGATGACTACACTGATACAGAAGTGAGTGAATAAAAACACTAATTAAAATAATATTAGGTACCTCAAATAAAAAATAAATTAAAAATGACAATAATAAAAGAAGTGAGTTTAACAAAAAATAATTAATTAGTGAAAGGACAGTAAAAGGTATATTGTAATATTCTTCTTAAACTATATCATTGTTAAAGAGATACGTTTTATTGTTACAGCTCGCAATACAATTGTAATACTTAACAATTATATTAAGAAGTGCATTCCTGCTAAGGTTAGAATTAAATTTTACTTCTCTGAGTATGTCGAACTTTGTTGTCCTCAGTAACTTAAGCGGAGCGGAGAAGTTAAATTGAGATAAATTTCCAGGAGAATCAACTAGACCATTCGAAAGCTTAAAGAAATAGTTGGTCCAGCAAAGGTGTTCTTTTCGATTTTGGCACCAATGGGTCAAAACCAGTAATAATAAAATACGATTTTGAATTTAAGCTTTCTAATACAGTTTACATAAGTTTCTAATTAAAATAAGTTTCTAATTAAAATTCAATCAAAGTTGTGAACTGCTGTCTGGTTTATATTTAGTAAATCGTAGAATTTCAAATTCTCGATGCGAACTAATTGAAGGTTTTAGCAGTATTTAAATAAAGAACAATGTAGTTTTAATATTTTGTCGTATTTCTTCCTTTAAATGATATAGCTGCAATGGGCATACACGCATATTAATCTTTGTTAGAGTATATCAGTTCATTTTGATTTTCTCATTCTAAACCGCTTGCATCAGTTAGGGGCTACATCTGCCCTTGGGTCCAAGCCAACTTCACATGCTCGCGGTTTACCGTGAAATAACGGATGAGACAATAGTGCCAAGTTGCTTCATCAAACCATGGTTGGTATATTATCCTATTAAAACCTGCCTTAACTCGCATACGTTGGTGAGGTTGCTAATCTATTTAGCCGGTTACAACCCTCATAGAGTCACGCGTGGAATATTTTAAACGTGTGTCGAATGCACTGTTGGAAAACTCGTAAGAAACTTTATATTCTTTCCTGTATTAATGCGTCAATGGACCTTATAGTTACTTGCACTACGCTGTTCGTTAAAACTTCATTACGTAATGATGCTTTAGCGTTGATGATTCTTTAAATTAATGACGTTTCACAAAACAACTTTAAGCTAATATTGCACTGACAAAATGCGATTTAAAGACTAGTTTGACGCTTCGCTATGTTTAATGGTTCATGAAAATATCGTCTTAATGTTTTTACTGCAACATATAATGAATATGAAGGACTTAAAGTATTGTTAATTATTTTAAGTTCGTTTCTCCAAGTGCCTGTTATTGTTTCGGGTGCGTGCGGTCGTCACTTACTAATTACTATTGGGTGGCTTATGCGCTAGTTTGTTCACATTGATCTGTGAAGTAAAAAAACGGGAGAGTTATCGCTGGTGGCAATAGTTTAGAAAACGCTTCTGAACTTCTTAAATTATGTTAAACAATCAGTTTCCTTTATGAGACGGTGATAGTAATGTCATAACGTGGCACAATAAAGTTGACCACACACAGTACTGAAGCCTTGTAGAGCGCAATAACAATTCAGTTCACCTGTATTACGAATTATTATGACCGCTTCCTACAGCTGGATGATTGCAGGTTAATGCCAAACCAATAAAGAAGAAACAAAGTTGCTAACTGCACCGTGCCCGTAACTACGAATACACTTAAATAAGTATGAATAATACAGAGTAACCTTAACAGATTAACCTTTAAGCAAAAATTAACAAAAAAAACTTTATATTATACTATAAGTACTACTACTGTATAAATTATCAACCTTTACTTATCTACTGTTATGACAATATTAGACAACATTAGTTATGGTTTCAATATTAATAAATGAGGCTATAAGGATACATATAAGACAGTTCTCCAAACATTGCTTTTTAAAAAAAATATGACATAATTATCATATATTATTATATGACGGTCTATCGAATCGTAAACCAGCTAAGAAAATATAAAAACACAGTGAAATATAATTTGTTTGTACAACATCTCAAAACAACAAACAATATTATGATCCGAATGCGAAGAAAAGTTAGAAAATTGGAAAGATGTCACAGTACTCGTAACTTTCCGAATTATTATAGAAACTTGTCAACTTGTTACATCGTTTAGTACGTCGTTTTCCGATATGCGACAAGAATCTAGTTCGGTCGATGTGTGGATTCAACTGGAAATCACGTTATCTGCGTTTGCAAATAATATGATCGATTTTATATTAATTGAAGGTTGTCGGTAGTCCGGTTGTAAGCATGTTAAGAGATTAATTAGCATACGCTTCGGTGAACCGGGATTGTTTGTCTATGTCAGTATACATTTAAAGGTTAATTCAATGAAAGGGTGACTGTCAATCGTTGACAAGGACTTTCAAAATACCTCCACTTACGGCCCACCACGTTAAACGGAGTATGCACAACAGTTCCCGGTTTTTATTGTTTATAACCACTGGGTTCTGTACCATGTAATATAGTCCCATATCATGCTAGTGTTAGAGGGTCATTTTAATTGGCATTTTACTTATCACCCTCAATCCAGAATGAACCCTCGAACGCTTTATTTATTTTGGTTGTAGTACCATACACTCAGGAATAAGAGGATCTTCTGCCTCCTTTTCAGTCACTAATGCGTCAATTATTATTAATGTTATAGTTTTTCTTTCTACATCAATTTATTCTCACCTTTGCTTACATTTTATGATATAGAAAGGTTGAACTGTATTGATTTGAGATTCGATTTAATCAATCACAAGCACAATAAGATTTGCCGCAATCTTATGAAAAATGTTAAACATAATCTTGGATTCTGGCTGGTAGGTCCGGGAAAATTGTTATTTGTAAAAATGAAAGTCAAAAGAGCAACTCCAAGTAGAAATTCAATTATGTATATTTGGATTGCTAACAGCATGAGGATAATCCTACTTTAAAATTATATTACATTTGAACATCGTATTCCTGTAAATTTTGTCTATATTTTAAATTGGAATAGATTTAGTTAGATATATATTGGATAA
>DWPA01006368.1:0-11049 GCA_018251375.1 Calpodes ethlius
CGATATTTGAATTACAATTTGGCATCCAATTAAGCTGATATATTGCGTATTTACTCGTTTCCGATGACAATACAATTATTTAGAACCGTCGACCTGATCTGAGGATGGAGCTGGAAGGTAGCTACAGGAACTCCAAAATAAAATGACACAACCCCATCAAGTTTGAGGTCATTTGATTAGTATTGACGAGTATTTTAATCCTACCTAGTAACGAGGGACTGATTTATTAAATGAAACTGTCTTTTAAAAAAAAAAAAATTACCTGATTTTGCTTATTTGCCTACATAACATTACTTACAGTAACTTAAACTGTCTTTATTTTTACTTTTTAAATAATTAATAACTTTTTAATTTATAATTAGTCTACCTTGCAACAAAATCGCAAAGTCTGATTATCGTAGCCAACTTATCTTGATGATGCTCCGTTTCGGAGCGAAACACGTGTTGGCGATGGTATGTATGTTAGTATACTTTGATTTATTGAAGTACATGTTTTCTTTATGGAAGGGGGGGAGGTATCGCGCATGTGTTGTAGTGGGTACCATCATAATAATAGCCTAATAATAACCTAATAACAAAAGATTTACGCCAAGTAAAGTCTGATACCATAAACTATACATTATAATTGACAGTACACGCACTGTGATTAACTATAATTATTATTATACACTATACAGGATGGGGCTGAAATTAAACTGTAGGATTTTATGTAGAACATTGTTTGATACTATTTCGTATTGCAATTTGCATCTTTCATTAAAATGATATTTATTTTGTTATATTTATCTAGATTACAGAATTATTTTAATGTTTAACTTTGTCGATGCAACTTCTAATAAATAAACGAATTATCTTTTATTTTTATCTGTAATTGTACTGTTTGATTCTGTTGTCATTTTTTACACTATCTGCTGCTAAATCATATCGATTATCAATACCTATGTGATGGATATTGCGATTACTATTATTAGTAATCAATTATAATGGTACCTAACTACCTAGAAATGAACACGTAGCAATTTTCTCTTCAACCTGCTAATGAGTTCGCCATATCACGAAACTCGTTCCTAAAATATTTTGTTAACACCGATATTGAATTAAAAAATGTTCATTTAATACAAGGAATTAAGTTATCACGATAATCATGAGATTATCTCTGTGACAGGTATCAGTCACTCGTAAAACATTACACTTGAAACCAATACCTGTGAACTATTTGTGCAGAAGTATTATGTTCACTTAATCCTCATACCTACCTACTAACTCGTTAATTGCCACAGACTTGTAACGTATAGAAGATTAGTTTTCTTAATAATACGATGATCTAAACTGAAATATAAACGATAGGTGTGTAAGTACGTGGTAGTCTTATGTATATACGGTCGCTGACACGCACACATATGGGGGAATGTGTTTTTTTTTTTACATTTTACCGGTAATCAGTGCACCGGTAATAACTAAATGGCACTTTACCGGTAATTTTAAAGAAAATGTCAGAATTTATTATTTTTCATACATGAAAACATTTTCATCATACATTACGTAGGACTGTTGCATTTGTAAGCGTTAGTTATGTACACAGCACAGTGCTTCATGGTCCCCCTACAGAGCACTGGCTCGTCCGCACGAGATCCAGGCGAGGGGGGACAATAAACAATGTACAAGTTGAAGCTCGCCCAAACTTTACAGCGGCCATATATTTCCTACTCCTATAGGTTTATGGTGCCCCTGAATGGTCAGATTTCTAAAGAAAGTACCAACAATGCACCGCTTAATTTGTTTTGGTCGTTTCCAATTGTTGCTTTGTTTTAGAGATTTATTGTCCTGATCTGATATTGTCGAGAGCTGCGGGGGCGAGGGCCCGGCCCGAGGGACTGTCTTTAAGTTCATTTGTAAGACATACACACAAAACAATTCACGGATAATAGAACGCACAATTTTGTATAAATTAGTGTTGATTTAAAATAAAAGAAGTTATTGTCATCAGTTCGAATTTCGAAAAAGGAAGAAAAAAAATTAAGGTTCCAATGTAAACAAAAATAGGGAATAATATTTCCGTGAGATGATAATTAATGACAGAAATTCGTAGATACTATAACTAGCAGTTGACTGAAGTTTAGTGCAACTGCATCAGTTTAGCGGGGTGCGACGTAAGAGGGGAGGTCGGTTTGAGCTCGAGGATGCATGGACACATCCTAGTAATGCTTGCACAACAAAGTAAGGTTTAATTTCCCAGTGGTCCCTCGTCAACCTCCCCTTACATTGCAACACGGCGTAAAGACCACGTTTACAAATTTTTCGTGCGTTCTACAAACTTGTTTAAGTTCCTGGACTTTAGTCTTGGCACTCATTTATCTTGAAGTGAGGGTTGATACAATCAAGATAATTCGGTACATGCAAATCGGTTAATTACGCGATACTGTAATGCTTGATTACCGATACGGTAACACTGTTTTTATCAGATCCGATAAACTTATTACTCCGGCATTAAGTGCAAGTAATACTTATTAATGATATTTTTCATTTACTACCCGTAAAAGGATCCTGAACTCATTGTTAACTAAACGAACATAATGCGATTAAAATTTCATCTCAGTATTAAACATTTTGAAGACCTTTATAAGAGGCCTCGTCCTAGTTTTACCTCCGTAAAGATTATATGTACATCTACATTATAATATCTATATCCGTCTAAAACCTCGGAATACGTTAGAAGGTAAAATAATAACAAATACTATGAACGTTTGGCAGTTGCTAAGCAACTGATTTCAGGGTATATGATATGGCTACGAACTTCAGGCAGGATAAATTATGATTATTGCTACTTTGGACTTTATACCTAAGTACAATCAATAGTCAAAACTGAATAATCAATATAATAATAAATGTATCACGGATCACTAATCCCCGTCGTGTTTTTCACATAACACAAACACGAAGATAACATATTACACACGTTTATCTGACGAAAACAAATAGATTATAACAATATCTTTCAATCACAACTAAATGTGTTCATTACTTACATCGATTTCAATTAGCCATAATAATACCTACGTGAGCTGTGTGGCAAACGTCTCCTAGTTACGGTGTAATTTAAAACGATTCTCGCTAAGGTCCACTGCTGAACATAGGTCTCAATAAGTACAATATCTGAAAGTTATCTCTCTGTACAATTGCTAACTAACAATTTTAACTACACTAAACGTCAAAAAATTTGACTTGCAAAACAAAACTGTTACAGCGAATCTACTCTCAGTGATCAGTACGCAACGAGCTGTCAAACATTCCAGCGCCTGACTCGATCCATCAAACGGTTGGGGCTTGTGTTCTCAGAAGCCGTGTAAAGCGCCCCCGGCCCGCGCCCGCACCCCCGCCCGCGACTTTGTTCTAGCGAGCTACAGAGGAACAATGGTAAACAACATTAGCAGCCATTGAGGGCCACTGTGTGGACACGGCGGACACGGCGCGCACAATGTGACTTGCATTCACAATAATGAGTAACTTTACAAGCTTCCTACAGGGTGCTTCGAGAATAATGACATTTTGGAAAAAACATTTTTTTCATTTTCTATTTGATGCATAAACATTTTTTCATTTTCTTTTCCATGTATAAGCTTTCACATTTACTCAGCAGTGGCTTTATTACATATAAGTTATTTTTGAAATCTGTTTGTTACATGTGTAATCCGACCTGTTAAATATTTCTATCATTATCTATTTAATGCGAATTTTTACATTATTATATAAAACTATACCTACTACATATAATTCAGCGAATATTTTTATTCCTGCACTTAGGTTTATTTATAACTATACACACGGAAAATTAACAACAGCCACGCGTAGGCAGTAACTTTGGACCGATGAGGTCACGGGCAAAAAAAAGGCTCCATGTTAAACATATACACACTTACATACATGTAACTTGTATTTTCACCATTATTTTTGCAACATTACTCTGATCTATACAACTATTGTAGCGACTAGGAGACACCCTGTATTAACTCATAAACTACACAAAAAATATGCAGCGGACATCCCAGCCCGACCGCGCAGTAGCTTCCACCGAGTGATGGATCGCGAGTCCACTGCTCAAGTGTAACCCTCGCAAAACATCCCCCATTGTCCGTAAAGCTCGCACACTCAGCAGGGCTCGGCTAAGACAACGGGCGCAGCGCCGCGCCGGTGCATTCAACGGAACAACATTCACTCATAAATTCAGGGAAGCATCGCACTAATGTGTTGTTACACTTGTCACAAAGCCCTCGGTAATTTATATGAGTCGTGCGCAATTCTATGTTTCAATATCTTATCTAGCGGCCTGACACCGCTCTACCGTGCGGCTACCGGTACAGCACACTGGATTTCTTATCCCTTATCGTAAACGGCTTAACGTTATTATTTTACGATGAATGGAATGTCGCTATCGTTAATTCGCCAAGCGGTTGTCATAATATGCCAAATTATTTACGATGTTTATTAATCAGACTATTTAGAAGTTTATAACGTAATAAAATATTAAGGGTCATGTTACATGTTTCAGTTACAATTCATGATGGCTCGTTGCGCTTTCTCAATTCAATTCTGATAAAAATATTTTAATGATGATACCACCTGAATCTATCATGTGCGTCACGTTTCAAAAATTTGCTTTATCATCGCAAAGAAGCGAAAAAAATCCTTAGCATATCACACAACATATTGTTAGGTTCTTTTATGGGTAACACAAAACTACGCAATTATTTTCCGGCCACCGTGTCATTATCCATGTATTTTTATACTACAACATTATTTACCTGCAACTTGCGTACATTCACGCTTGACATAAATATATGTAGTAGATACACCCAAGCTCTATCTGTAGATAGGTTGTATATAAAAATAACAAGTTGTTCCTCACTGATTCTGTTACACATCGCGCTATTAAATGTTTAAATGGTCAGTTAGAAGCTTTCGTTGCCGGCGAGCGGCGCAGCTCGAACAATTTAAATGTGATCGGTTATGTTAATCGCTCGTCGCATTAATCAATTACCATTCGGATGGCAACGTCTCAATTATTGTTATCGAGTATTTGATAGATGGCGTGTAGGTAAATCGTTCGCTCCGAGGGCCGCTCGTAAATATGATTTATGTGCAAGCCGCTCCTCGATGACAGCGATTATTTAATATATAATTACAGTAATCTGATTGTGTTATGATTGGCGAATGGCGAGAGCGCAGGGTGCTCTCAATAGTATGCAGTCATAATTCCATGTTACTGATGCAGTGGACTTCATATGCTGTAAAGATTTTTTGTCGCCTTCTTATCGTTAATCAGTAAAAACTTTGTGATTAGCGAGGTATATTAGTCATATAAGTGTGAAGTTACGGTTAGAGCTTACCTCCCGTATGTATGTATATTGTAGATGTATTAAACATGCTATTCGTGAGTATTCATACATTTTTAATGTTTAATACACCGTAGTAACCGAATTGATCGCCCCAAGACTATTTGACTGGAGAAACTGTCGCTATGTAAGCGACTTTACACTTACTCTAAGACATTATAAACAACAGTGATCCAGGGAACATAGCTATATTTGTCACATAAATATATTTTCTGTCTGAGCCGTCCGACACTTGATTGCCTCTCGCGTGTGTTTTACTCGGGCATGCGCTCCTTACAATGACCATTCACAAGATCCCAGCCCACCATATTTCCATTCTATCGACGCACGCTTGTGTACAAACTGTGAGATGTTGATGGTCGCATTGTGACGAGCGCGGCGTCACACGTGGGCCATATATGTGACATGAAGACCGATGACGGCACTCTGTCACGTGTGACAAGGCGCATTCCTGCGTCGTGTCGCCGTGTCCCGTCATTGTGAGAGGCGGACAAAGCGGGAGGGCTTGTATTGCCGCGTGAGGCTCGTAAAACAATAAACCACCCGCGGGAGGCAGCGGCGGCGCGAAGGTGCTCCACGTTCCATGTTCACTTACAACGTCCACAGATACTCAACCAGCTTACGTAGAAAATGTTGATATTTATATTTTTGAAACATTAATCATTGGAATTGGCTATGACCATTTCTAGACCATGTTGTTCATCAAGCTTTGTGAAAGCTTTTTCAATTTCTACTTTATACGTACATTGTTCTCCCGTTACAATATTCCATTATCATAATTTCAAATTAATTATACCACTGGCCACATGAGGTGGCTAGTAAAAGTTTTCAAACAGATCACTTTTGATAAATTCTTCGCTTTGAAAAACTCCAAATAAATTTTCAGGCCTGGCTGCACAGCAGTATACAGATACACCATAATAAAACATCCCATACCAATTTTCAGAAGTAACAATTCTCTGTGTGATTTCTAACTGAAATCTACTTTTATTTAACCGTGTCATAATGTCATGCTGGACCTAAATCACGTCATCGAAATATTCTACAACCCCTGCATATATACATACAACATGAACGATCGAAACACAAGCTCAGACGCTATCACCTAGCCTGGCAGGAGATCTCCCTCAGCCAAATTGGATTTAGCACAGATAACTAATGAATTCAGAATTCGAATTCGGCTTCCTAAAATGTTGCAAGCACCGAAAAACTTCCATTTCCGGATCAATGACCATTAATTCAAAGATTACGTCCCCCATTTTATTTACCGAGCTATATAACATTATATAATACGGTGTTGTATATTTGTGTATAATTATTTGGACGTATGACATGTTGACTTGTGTCGCGGCCGCACTCGCCGCAATAGCCGCGCATAAATATGTATCTAATTGCAGGAGCACGTCGAGTAGCAGCGACTGACAGCCGTAATGATATCCTTATTGACGCTATTTACATAAATCCAACCCAACTCTATATTTGTACGAATGTCAGACAAGAAATTTGATTGCTTTAAAACTGTCAATCATGAAAACTGATTGCTTCATGTGACTAACGGCTGTCAGGCACACGGACGGTGTTCGTACGTATTATGAGTAGATTTGTTGTTATTTCGTGATTATATAATAACGTAACAAGTTTGCGTGACATTAGCGAATGTGAGGACGTACCACGAAATAGGCGATATTAGAGTAAAGTTTAGAAAATGCTCCCAATTGAATGTTGACGAAAGATTAATATTGAAATCATGTTTCATGTGTCTGGCGATTTGATTTTGAGATGAGCTTTCTATGTTCTATGTTTCTATTATCCAAAAATCTCCGGGTTGAAAAACTTCACATTTAAACAAACTATTAAAAAGCAAGTAAAAATTATTGGAAGTAGTTAATATATTTCCTGGTATTTCTTTAATCTGTCTGTAGACGATCTGGATGTATAAATCAAGCAGAGGACTGATCTCATCTCAGTTATAAAAAGTTTCTGGTAATGAATTGTCATTAAAGACGAAGATTTTAACATTAAATGTTTTCGAAGACATAAAGACCGAGGGACTGTCTAAATCTAGTGTAAGTAATCGAAGGTGGATAAAGAATACCGTGGAATTGTAAGCAAGACGTAAAATTATGAATATCGAAGGTGGGTACGAGTGTACTCAACGTATACCTATTATCCGGTGTAGGCTGCGATAAGTGCGAGGTGCATAATGTAATGACACGATGCAGTCATGCAGTCATGCAGTCTCGCAGTGAACCACTCAGCCCTCTGTACTGCAACGTCGGGACGGGGACAATCGAATGACAAGTCACGGACACTTGGAGCGCGGGCGCTGGTCAATAATAAGGGAAGGGTAATCGATGAGCCTTTGAGGATCGTTAGAAGCCGCCCGGCGACTCCGGCGACTCCGGCGAGCCGGGGACGCCGCGCGCCGCCCGGTGACTAATGAACCGATAATGATCCGGCCGCGAGAACAACACTGCACGTAATAATTTTGATGTACGGCCGCTGATAAATCTATTAAGAGTTGACATCTCCATCGGCGGCGCGGCTCACAGCCACATTATTATTATTTTAATGTTATTATTCAAATTATTATAATCTCGGCCGCCATATTTATAGCGTTCGAATAATCCTTTTTGATATGCCGCTTAAGGAGCGGTTAGGGCTTAGGGCGGGCGCACACTGCGCTGTTATATTTCGAATGTTGATACTTACACAAAAAAGGAGTTTAAAGTTAAAGATTTGTATGTGTGGCTAATGTGCAGTCTCTCCTGGTCACAAAGCTGGAGCGAACGGGCCCTGCTATTTCGGATTAGTTATCCATAAGGCTAACTATAATGGGAGACCTTCCTTCCTTTTGGCCAAAAACGCATCAATGATGCGTTCGTTTGTACAGATATGTACGACGGTCACAACTTATAGTCAGTTGGCTGGACTAGTAGTTTTTCGGTTATTTACAAAAAATATGAAATAAGCATAATTATCCTATAATTATCGCTGAGTATAATAACTTTATCTATGAATAATGCCATTTAATACGTGGAAATACTATCGACATGAGCCACATGTTGAACTTGTATTCCTTTACTAATGCCTAGACATTATTATCTCCTCTGTGAAGATTGGAATAATCAGCATCATCTTGAAAACTACATTTTCAAATTCATGCCCAACCATTACCACTATGAATATAATTTGAGCTGTGATTGTTAGAGTACCGTCGCGGCGGTGTGCGCTCGGCCCAATAAGGTGTAAATGCTTTGTGAAATACGCGCGGGGATATATCGGAGACAATTTATTTGAGGTGATCCCCTCCCTCGACCCTCCCTCGACCCCCTCTCGCGCCCCGGGACACGATGTGGACCGTAACGCAACCGTTTAAGATTTAATTTCCTTCGCTCGTAACCTAACATTTCCTACAGGAGCGGCTGAACAAATTTCGCTCTTGTTTTAAAGTGTCCGACCGTTCAGAATCGAAAACAGGTCGGTGTTAGGATTTTAAGAGATGATTCCTTGTGGCAAAGAGCGTGCTGGGTCTGCTGATTGCGAGGCGAATAAATAAGTGTTCATGTAACCGGCGACTAATTTAGTTGTCACGGGTAAGTTTATTTTTAAACATATTATTATGTGAAGATTTCGCGAGGTCGTAGCAGGAATGCAATCGCGTCGTCCCGGCCGATGGGGCCTGCTTACCGTATGCCGCATGACGAATGTCTGGATCGGGGTATGGTCTGCAAGGGGTTTAACTTACGTTAATTAATCACTAACAAACAATATCACCAATGGTAGTTGGTGGAAGAGGATACTTTTATATAAATAATTTATCTAACGTAAAATAATATTTCTCACTTTAAGCAGTGTGACCGTTGGTCACTGTTGAATGTGAATACTCATTCTCTTCAGTCACACTAGGGTTCCCTGCGTCGTGGATACCATGGGAAACACACGTAGACAAGAATATACACCCAGGCCGAAAACAGAATTTTAAACTCATTCTTCAAGTTTGAGACTCCCTGAGAATCAAACCCAGAACCCATTAGATGGCGGTCCGGTGCGGTAACCATTGCGCTACATGTGTATGTGCAAATGAAGAACAACATGCCTTGAAAATCTACGGGATTAATTTCGATATTAATTATTGATAGCTTATTTTTCAGTTACTTTCAAGTGGCAGTGTGGTGCCCAACCACGGCAGCACGTGGTGAAAGATCAAGGAATCACTACAGAGTGGGGAGCGGAGAAGATACCTAACACTACACGCTAAAGTACCTACTGTACGTGTGTCTGCTTGTGTAAAATAGGACAGTGTACTTCCAGCCTTCGTAGATACCACGCTCTTCTATTCACGTATGGAAATTATATATCGTGTAGAAAATTAATATAATTTGCCCTCCACTGTCAGAGCGTCAGTGTCAATTGAAAATCGTTTAGAGCCCCGGGTCACTGAATACACTTTGCTGGCGAGTGTAAACTTATCTACGTTTATTATTTATTGTTAGAAATATTGGCTTTATCCTTATCGGTTTACTTTCCATTTTTATTTGAAACAATCGATGAAGAATATTTAGTGAATTAAGTTATCTCTCGAATATCTGACGAACGGATAAGGAATTATTATAAAAGGCTACTACAAGTTAAATACCTAAAAAATTAACTCTACTATTATACCACTGTTTTATAAAAAAATAATTAATAATAGTGAAGAAACTGTACGGAACATATTTAATGAATTCCCACGCCCTCGTGGTCCAGTGCCGCGGCGCAGAGCCACCGACGAGCGTGGAGTTGGTCAACATTCCAAACTTCTCAAAATGAGCAACCTTCAGGCGAAACGCAATCAATGCGGTAGATTCCTGCACACCTACAAAGCACAAAGGAAGTGCAACCGGAGCCCCATTTTCCGGCGGAGGCCGGCCACGCCCCCCGCGGCACTCCACATAACATCGAATAACCCTTTATGCTCCGAGGATCATATAAATAAACAGATTCCTCGCGAGAGCGAGAACGACCGATTGTTTTGTAATAAAACGGCAAAATAGGAAGGGAACTAAATGAAGGAACTTGACAAAAATATATTTGCGGGACAAGTAACATTAACGATCATTTGTGTACTTACCATGCTGACCGTTTGAACTGTCTCCACAATTCGATAAAAATATAATTATATTTCAGTTTATACTGCGTATGAAGAAGGTAGACGTGTTTGTAATATGTACAATTTCTATTATTGTAATAACTAGTTATTAAGCAAGTAGGCGATGATTCAGGTGCAACTAATGATGTTCACGACGGAATATTAATAACATATAACGCGATTAAAGTAATAAGAATAACACTAAAATTTTGATCTATATATTCTTTATAACTTTTGGTGCGGATCGACCTTTTAAACTCACAACGTCTCTGCGGCCGCTGTGCCGTGCCGCGCTGTCACAAATCGTATGATATCTTGGATTGGGGTAAAAGTAAAACTTATTACAGTAAACTAATAGTAGATGAATATGCATGTGTATGTATGTAAACAGAAGCGTCCTTCACTTGCAGATTGCAAATCGTCCTCGTCGAGCGTTGTCAACGATTGTCTCTAAGCCCGACAAGTGTCTCTCGGCGTGTTTGCAGCGTTTTGGTTGCCAACACCATTTCTATCGCGGGGGAGAACTCC
>DWPA01006369.1:0-11048 GCA_018251375.1 Calpodes ethlius
TATAAAAAAATAATTAAATAATGATTTTGTAGGCAGCCCTGGTTAGATATAATGAGATATTTGTTTAAAACTAGGGGTGAAAAGTTTTTCAAAATCAGCGGAATTTGAAAAAAAAACACGTGAAGAGTGTTTAGCTTTCCTGTAAAAAAATATTTTTTATTATTTACGTAATTTGGTCATTTAAACCTTTAACGCATAAATTATGACATGAAAGTTTGTTTGTAATTCTGTAAAATGTAACGTAGCGGTATAACTTTAAGTAAAACTAATAGGCAACAGGTAGTACCGACATATTTAACAATGTAGGCTTTTCTAATAATAATAATAAAATATAATGAGATCAAGTTAGTAAGTGAGCCCTATTTTTGAATATTCCATTGCATAAACAATTTTCGTAAAATAGGGATATAATATTTTTTTGGCATTAGTGGCTTTGATAGAACAATATAGACCAACACCCTATTGTCCCAAAAGGACGTTCAAGTAAACCGCGACCCAAAATAAATAGTCGATGACACGACGGTTCACCAAGATGGTCACGGAACACCTTAAAAGGTCAGCCTATTTCCCTCGTCCACTGAGCACTTTTGTAAGTTATACAGACGTTGAGTTCAATATATTTTATCTATACTCATCATCACACATAATTTCTTTTAATGACACTTACGTCTATATTCCGTATTATAAAAACCAGATTCAATCGCAATTGAGTTAAAGTGATTACTTGAGTTTAAGTACACCACTATTTTTACGTTAGCAGCTAATTTTATTCAACTACTAAAAATTTAAAAGAAATAATAACCGTCAAAATTTACTGTACCCTGCGAATTAGTTGTTGAAATAATTGTTTAAACTGAAGTAATTACTTTAATTTGATCGTAAATAAAAGTGTTAGAGCATTTCTCGCGGTACATTGACCGTTAACTACAATAAAACTTTTAAGATATACCTTAAACGTATCTAACCTATCTAACTTTTTAAATAAACCTTTTAAGATACTGGTACTGTTTTAATATTTTACTTACCGCAACAATTTTTATGATATATAATTGCAGTGGATCTTTAAAGACTGATAGATAGATATGTTCACCGACCTCGGTTACATGATTGATCTATTTGAAGGTTATAATTTTTATGTAACAGATTATAAACTGCTGTAAAAATAATACAAAAGTTTTGGCTTTGTAATTGATCCCAACTGTTTACAAGTTTAACGTAATCGAGAAACCCACTACAGTCAAAATTCGACCATCATTAAATCTAACAAAGAGTTGTTTTAGGTTGACATTATTCAATATTTTATTTTTGTAAATTATTTTTTTTCTCCGTGTACAGTATCATATTAATATTACCCTGTAAAATACTATACCAAATCTGATTCTCGCACGCGTAAATTATTTAAAAAACACTAATTCGAATACTTTCCTTTCACGTATCAAATCTACGTGGTTAATGAATAGACGAGACTTCTAATTAGGACTCATTGTCACTCAAAAACATCACTAATATAAAAGGCATGTCTGATTTCTCGTCGGTCAAAGTTGAAGCGGGGAATCAGTATCATCTGCATATCAATTATTACTGATGCGACTTAATTTTATTATGACAAGGTTTCCTGTATGCATCTAGCACGAAAGTAATTATCCATTTCCAAGTAAGACATTTAAATTTAAAGTAAAAGATAAATGTTAGTGTTAATATGGTAACTTTCTTTTTCTTTTTATTTTTGCACGATTGAAAAGCGCCATCGGGAGACGTGAGAATGGCCTTTCGTGCCTGTTGCAGACATGCAAAGTATTACTCAGAGTTCATTGCTGTTTCCCGTTTCTGCATATCTGATGGCGAAGTGTAGTTTTGAAGAATCGTTCAGAATAATTGAAATATGTTTATTCATTTATAAATTGTGTAATTATTTTGCTTAGCGTTAATCTATTCATAAATGTATATTTGTATGTAAATCCCCGAGCTAAGGATCCACATGATGGTGAGTAGTCACCGCTGTCCATGGAAATTAATATCATAGGCCAAAACGTTGGTGTCCAAAAAGGAAAAGTAAAGCAGAAAAGATTTAAACACAGAAAAGTGTGTTTGAGTCAATTACTTGTACAAACGCTAATGAAAAGAGAAGCTCATATTATTGAAATATATCCTCATATATCTATCAAGCATGATTACAGATTGTAACACTTGGGTAAGCCTAAGTAAGTGATATGATATGATATGTCGTTCTAATTTCAAAATCAACGCTTTTAACATTCTATCAGTAATTTCGAATTGAAATCCATAGAATGATGCTTGTCATACCTACAATGTAACGAATATGGAAAAACATTTTTCTCATGTTCCATTTTCAAAATAAACATTCCTTCACTTGTGTGCATGTTGGCGATCGTAAGTACACGATATTACCACACCCATACATAATTTACTGCTTCACTTTAGGCCTACATGGTATTTAGAAACTAACCGTTTAAGCGTTACGAGCTTTTGTTGTAAGTACTAATAAATGAGCTATCAATTTTACACTACCACAAGTTTACCTTGGAGAGGAAACGCCAAGCGCCTTATGTGTAGTAATGTGAAAACTTTCCCCATAGCGCCGCCATAACAGCCACAAATGACGCTACAATGTTATTATTGACTCAAAACTTTATTAATTTAACGTTAAACAAGTACGAAAGGTTTGAATAATGGTTTTATGTTTGTGAATTGAATTACCTAATGTCCTGAAATTAGGGAGAATTTTTTTAAGATTTTGAAAATTTATATTAAAGATTGCCTGTTTCGGTTTGTACCCGCACATTTAGGATTGACAATTCGGTATTAACAACGATTCCTTAAAATCGAAGAGAAACTCATGATATCTGAGATTTATTGTGATTTAATTTGTATTTTTGTGATATGTAAAAATGGTCATAAGAAATTTCGTGTCATTGGGAAAAAAACGAATCGTTTTAAATCACGGTCCGGCAAAAATTAAGTCCAGTTGAATTCAAGTTTAGTTCATTAAATTCAATTAAAATCAAGTAAGTAATTTCAAGGGGGGGTGGGGTTGTGTGTGATTTTCAAAACGAATAGACACAATTTTGATGGATTTCGTTGGAAAGCTGATCGGAATGTTTTTAGAATTTTTGCGTTGAGGGTTACAAAGATATTTTTTGGCGAATTGTCAATAGAATATTGATAAAAAGAAAGATAAAGAAACTGTTGGTACAATAGATTGTGATGACTTACGGTTCTATATGTAAACGGATCAAACTTGTATCAGGTAATTGGCAATCGTACCATTAAACCAGCTTACCGCGAGCCATCCGCTAATACAAAATTTGTGTACACGGAGGTACCCAGTTTTAGCGAGTACATTAACTTTCGACTCACGCACTTTTCGACACTCCAAGCTTGTTTATCACGATTACCCGGGACATTACGCGTTGATCCTGTGTCGCATAAAACGAAACGAGACGGTATATCTTCCCTTAAGCGTAATGCGCCTTTGTCGACCTGTTTAAGGTGTTCAGTATTTTTCATCTTGATAAAACGCTGGCTCGTGCAACAATTTACAAATTTTTTTAAGGTAAAATTGATAACGCCGATGTTGAAGTTGACCGACTTCAAAAAATGAGGGTATTCTCAATTTGTATTAAAAAAATTGGTTATGAATTAAGTGTAATTTTTAAGAAGTAATTTAATTTAAATAGTTACTTGATGTATTCATGTCTTGAAATTGATTTAGTATTTAATACAAAATGTCCGATTAATATGTTGTAATTATAAGAATATCGGTATTTCATCACTTAGTAAATATACAAACCATATAGCGAGCAGTTCAGATATTTTCTGAAGAAAAAAATTGATTGCATTAAAATGAAATACAATGACAATGACATTAAAATAAAATGACATATAATATAAAATTCGTCGGTTCTTGTCTATAGTAATTTGCGACGCTCCATTGTGCCGTGAAAGAAAGACAAAAATCACACTTCTGCATTTATAATATTAGTATTAATAATCATAATCTTCAACACGAACTCACGACTTATAATACCTTTGAACGTCTATATTATAAATAGGAATAAACAGATCATGTTCAGTGGAGTGCTCAAAGGTAAAACCTCTTTTATCCACGAACTCCATCAGTCGATACCCGCGCAATAAAATCGTGACATCCAGCCAACGCGCTGTAAATCATCGCCCTTGCGACACATTTTATTTTTCCTGTTTGGAATATATGGCGAATATCGAGAAGTGTATCTTGCTATATTACTTGCTTCCCGTATTGCTTCTCTGAATATTCATTTATTGTATTGATTACTTTTACAGGAAAAGAGAAGAATTTATTTACATAAAAATATGTTTTTAATAATGTCGTAATATAGACTTTAATTCATTTAGGTCTATAGTTAATAGTATCAGGCGTTACTTTGCAGAAATACATTGTCATTAAGTTATTATTAGTCTACTTTGCAACAATCCGCGATTAAAATTTATGACGGTATATACTTTAAGACATGCGTGGTACCTCCCTATATCCCATAAAGGAGAACGAGCACTACAATACCTTAAAGTATATACCAACATATATACCACCAGGTGATGGTAGATGGTGATTAATTATATAACCATATTAAGAAATCGGTGGTTACTTACTAAACTTAAACATTTATGACTTACTGCAGGGCAAAGGTCTCTTATAGCTGAAATCACGGAGACCACGTTGCTTCCTTGCAAAAATCCATTGGCCCATTGGGGTCTTCTTCATTAAACAACAACAGGACTCGATTTTATAATTTAATAGGCGCTGGTAGATTGCTAGATATAAAACTTTAGATATGTTTTAAAACATTACTTATAACTATCATAGTTACTGGTGTGGCAACACCTTTAAGCTCTACGTCACGATGGAAGTTTACGTATGTACGCAATACATATATAAATTGTCGTTGTCGTACCGTCCAATGAAGAAACGGCGCGTAATATAGATGTTTGTGAGTTTCAAAAACGACAATTAAATAACTGACTTCTGATACCAAAGAAAACAGCATTTAATATCACCGTACAAATCTATTATAACATATGAACGTAAAAAAAAAATGTAAAAAAAATACAGGCAAAAAAGGCACGGATGAACCGTCTGTGGAGCTGGAATTCATAAATAAAAAAAAATAAAAAAAACATGAACGTATGAATCACGTGAACTTTCGATGTCACGTTTTCAATAACCAACTGATATTTGTGGAAAATTCAACGCAAATATACGATCATTATAATACCACTGTATTGCTCTCCATCCCCGAAAGTGGAATCGGCCCGATTATCTTATCTGAATCAGAAAAAGTTCACGATCCACGTGAATGATTCATTCGTTGATACTAGCGTTACTGATATCTAAAAGAGGCAATAGTTTATGTCCTGTTGGCTGTCACTGGACTTAGTATTGTGGAGGTTATTTGTAGCGGTAACAGGAATAAGTAACTCGGAGGATATTTAAAGTGGTAACTCATATTGACAATTGTGTTTAGTATCATAAATTTGGCTCCGTAGCCTAGTTGTTAGTAACCCTGCCTGCGAAGCGAGGAATCCTGGGTACATTTCCCGGCTGGAGCAGATATTTATGTGACAGATAAATATTTATTCTCGGTCATGGGTGTTGGTGATGTGTTATTTGTGTTGTCCATGCCACCCGCGACACAAGGAATGCTACTGCGGGGGTATGAGCTCTGAAGATGTACCGGAGATGTACAACTAGAGCTCGGGACCATGAAGGATCTTCATATTAATAGCAGGACTTAATATTACAATGGATTTTTATAATGGCAACTTAGTGCTATTTACGGCAGATACAGGGTATTTTTGAAACTTGCAAAATTTTTTTCTCATTATTAGTCTTTCCAAAGTTAATCCTGTTTTTACGTTTTTTGAGTGTAATATTACAGAACCATTTAACGATAAGTATCTTATCATATATGTCGTAAAACTTCAGTGCTCCTAATGTTAGGTATAATGTTAGTATACTAAAAATCCGCTTTAATGATGAAAAAAATATTAGTAACTGTTGCGCATCATTGTAGAGTTCGCTCCTTCTGGAACTGAATAAGAGTAGAATCAGGTGATACTTATCACAGAAATAAGCAGTGATAGCCTGGTTCGAACCTTGGTCTCCCGAACGTGGGGGTGTGAGTTCGAATTCTGCACGCATCTCTAATTTTCAAAGAGTTATGTGCATATTACAAGTCAATTATCACTTGCTTCGGTGAAGGAAAACATATTCATTCATTCGTGGACTATGGCTCAATATCCCTCGCATTGTGATCCTCCGAGCCCAGGAGTAACTCAATCTGCAAAATTTCACTCTCGTAGGATAATAAAAAAGTAATTCTCATTTAGCTTGCAAAACTTGACTGTTACAAATATATCATCAAACATTGTAAGTTAAATAAAATCTTTTACAAAAATAAAACACGCGTATACACAAATCATGTCGTATGATTTCATAAACCAATCAAATGAAGAGAAAAATCCCAGAGAAGTTGATTGGATAAGTAAGGTTGATGGATACGTTTGAAATAATGTATGTCGAAAATATAGTGTCATTCTCGGATCGGCGGATATTACTTCGACCAGGAGCCAGTGACGCCACCGGAAATTTGATTCCTTTATAATCGGCTGCGCCATCGTTTTTATCGCTTCCAAGTACCACTTGATAAATACTGTGGATAGTAAAGTCAATTCTTTAGCGTGGATAGCGAAGACAAAGGATTTGATCTGATGGAATCGACATTCTTAAGCGTAAATACTTGTTAATGTACTTTGTATCTTTTGTAACATATTTTCGAGTATAACGCATTTGTTTTCTTTAGCGTGGATAGTAAATACAAAGGATTTGATGTGGTGGAATCGACATTCGTAAACGTAGGTACTTCTTAATGTACTTTGTATCTTTTGTTTAAATATTTTAGAGTAAAACGCATGTGTTACAATTATTTCGATAAGTTTTCTATAGGGTGGATAGTGAAGATAAAGGATTTGATCTGATAGAATCGACATTATTAAACGTAGGTACTTGTTAATGTATTTTGTATCTTTTGTTTAAATATTTTTGAGTATAACACATTATTCTTTATATATGATATATTTTTATAATTATTCATATTAATATTATTATTTAAAGGAATGTTTTTCGAAGTGATTATGATGTCACATATCCATAATTTTGTTGAAGTTAATCCGGGGAAACAACAAACATAACAGTGAAATTGCTTTGTGAAGATTGTTACGTAACTTAACATTATGGATAGATTGTGTAATGAATTGGTCATAAAGTTGTTTAGGCTTATACCTATATTAGGCCTAGACGGTTCGTTTTCTAATAACACGTACGCCTGAAGTAGGAGTGAAGTACTTATAAAAATGATGTAACGTTTGGTAACATCTTGTAAATGATCATGTTTTTATACATCGACACGAAAACAAATATGACAATGTGTTTTTTGACAATGGGAAGTGATACCTAACAGACAATTATAAAAGGAATGAGGAAAATATGTTTTTTGCATATATTACAATACACTGATATTTATCCCATATCTTACTGAGGAATCTTGAAAGGTTTCCTTAAAACGGTTTCATGTTACGTATATCTGTTTAGATTGTTAAATGTTATTTTCTGTGAAGATGTAATAACAATATTTCTTAGTTTTGTCTGTTTGTACTTAATAAACGTGTTTGTTCTCACTAATGTTAGAATGAAATGTACCGGAGATATGTAGTTTGCGATAATACTTAGTATGTTTTATCGTAATCAGCTCACAATAAAAAAAGCATATCAATAAACAATTCCGTGCAAATATTCTTTTCAAGTGGACCAAGGCACAAAATTTCCAATGCCATGTGAATACGGTATTCAATAAAAGAAACTCACTTCGTAATTATGCATACACCTTATATTATATTTGAGACTTATAAACCATGTCTATAAACAAGGATAACTGATTGGTTTAAAACTCTTGTTATGGCCAACCTACATGAAACCTTTACAAAATTCGTTCTCCCGTCCTAGCGTATAAAAATATGCATTGAAATTTTTCAGTGTACCATCCCCGTTGCTTTTGAATAGCTTTCGATTATGTATGAGAATGACTAATGCTCTCAAGTGTGGGAACTGCATCCAATATATTTTAGGAGAAAACACTAAGGATATTTATTACGTAACTATATAATGAAAAAGACATATATACGAACAAGAATACATAAAATAATTGATGTATTTTGCTTTTTATACACTAGTTGTTGATGTATTTTGTTTGGCTTTGAAAACTTCGCAGCAATTGAATAACCAAAAACTCAAAGCGTTCATCAAATTCTTAACACAAGTTATTTAGGTTTAAGTATAAATTCGGCATTTAAAACAAGGCGAGGCGATCCGTGGTAACTTTACGTAATTTTACTAATAAAAATTACCATTTTAATAGTTATAAATTTTAGATCTATAAATAGAACTAAAATTGGTGTTTCTGTTTTTAATATTGAAATAACCGCTTTTTACTACATGCATTTGAATATACATACGGTACATAAACCAAAATAACATTTTTTATATTTTTTGTCTGTCTGTCTGTTTGATCTGGCTAATCTCTGAAATGGGCTGATTTTGACGGGACTTTATGCCTATAAAGTCTGCCTAGGTAGCTGATATAACAGGGAGTAACATAGGCTACTAAAACAAAATAAAAGAAAACACTTTTTGTTAAATTCCCCACGAAGTCACGAACACAATACTAAGTAAAAGTACTTTACGGAATATTAGTATAGTTATAATAACGTACACCAGAACCTAACACAATAATATTATGATATTGCTAAAACTAAACCTTGAACGGGTTGTTAATTCGTGCCATGTTGTAACAACCACGCTAATTACATTGATGAGAATTTAATGAAATTAACTGACAAATACTTGTATTCGAATTCAATTACTGTGATTCAACAAGGACTTAAAACATAAGAGTATCTCCCCTAGGTCCAAACTTGTATACAGGGTGTAAACTTACAACCGAAGCTGAAAGCAACTGAACTTTAGTGCCAGCTTTTATGTTGCTTCGTAAGTTGTTTTAGTACTATTTAGTTAAAACATACTCGTATCTGAAACAGTATTGCGTTGCGTTTCATCGTCGACGAGAATTTAGAAGAGAGAAATATTTAAATTGGGAAGTATAATAAAAAATATTTAAGATTAACTTCGATAATCATATGGCTTAGTAGTTAGTCCTTAAAAAATATTTTGACGGCGTTCTTTAAATTTACATATAATTTTTATTGGCAATAAAACACCATTACCTCATACCTTAAGTTAACTTTAATCTGTCTGTGAATACTACATCCAAGTCAGTATCGAACGAACGCAATTTATAAAAATCGTTGTTATAAGATCTTCCGCATTAATAAATACCTTCAGTAAAAATGAACTCACACTGTGAAATATTTCGAAGAGATTTTTAAAACTTATTTCAATAAAATTCCGTGTCATTTTTGTCACTTTCCACATCCTTGGAACAGCGTGGAGTGCTACAGCAAATGCAAGAATTCCTTGTAAATAAATAGTAACTGTTTATTTATTTATCATAATTGACATTAACAAAGTATTTATATTGACAGATAAATCATTTTGTTTTTGTATCCTTGGACTATCCATCAGCCTTTGGCAGCCCAGTAGTGGTCATAGACCTTCGCTATTTTGTACCACTAAGACCGGTCCTGTTCCATTTGAATAAAGTGGATGCCCAATGTCTTTTCTGGTCGTCAATTCATTTGATCATTACTTATTTTTTTAACCTATCCTAAACTTCTCGGGTAAGCTGTATAGTTTTCCTTTTCCCTCCTATCTTCTACTCTCATATTATTCTAATCGTGGACAGTAGAACAATTGAGTAAAGTAAAGAGGTTTATACGCAAATTGAATTTTGCAAGGCGTATTAGCAACATGCCAACAATAGCTTACGGACAAATGTGTGCAAATGTTACTGGCTTGATAATCTGTTTGGTTAGAACAAACTCGTATACACGGTTAGGAATTTATTGTAACAGAATATTTTACAGAAATGTTCTTAAATATTCTTTTGTTATAAAAAAAATTGCGAAAAACTTTTTTTTTCAATTTACTATCACATAAGATGTCGTAAAGATTTTAAAACAATATGTTAACCAAATAAATTAAATTATACTTTAAGAAATAGTCCCTTAGTCACCAAATTGTAATGAATAAATTAATCGAAATCAACTAATATCAACAAGCCCAAACTTGAAGAGTTAATTATTACAGTTGAAGAATCTTACTGTCCGTTTCCTGCTACCATCAGACCCTTCAAATTAATTTGAATCTATCCTAGTGTTGTATTGTAATGTGTGATCAATTGTATTCATAAGAATCAGTTACGTAGAAGTCGTAAGATCTTTCACAAGAATTGAAATAAAGAGCCGAAGCTAAATAGTAAAAGAGTTTACAAACAATTAGAAATGTCATTTTGTATAGTTTTAAAAACACGAAAAAGCAATGTACTTAATTTTATGGTTTTCGTCGCTTTTGGACATTCTAAAATGTCATTATGTCATCAGCACTAAAGGAGAGCTTTTTTAGTCCGCATTTGAAGAATTTCGTTATAATTGAATTTTAAGTAGTTCCATTAGGCGGGAGAACACTTAAAAGCTTCATACACATAATTAATTGTAATCATGTATTTTTTTCTTAAAAAACGTAAAGAGAAAAAAAATGTAGAAAGACACGTTTTTGCGACAGTTTTCTCTTTAGTGTCAGTTTGCTAGGCTTTATACAAATTATTTAGTTAATCACAGTGATATTTGTGCATCGGGGCAGGATGAATGTAGGATAAAAGCAAGATGAAAGCAGGATGAATGCAGGATAGAATGTAAATCCAGCTTGGTTTGATATCATCCCTCTTCTAAATTCTACCGTAAAATGTTTATAAAGTGAAAAGTATCAGGCGTTACTTTGCGGAACTCCATTGTTATTAAGTTATTATTAGTCTGCAATA
>DWPA01006370.1:0-11047 GCA_018251375.1 Calpodes ethlius
ATCATACCATAGGGACGCTCCGATGCGGCGTGGAAGAAGGAAAAACAAACAAACACATTTTCGCATTTATAATATTGTTATAGATGCAACTACATACCTCAAAAGGAACTCAAGTCAATAGTTATCGTATAAATAATCAGATTTTATTCTAAATTCTGATCTGATTATGATTAATCTCAATCAATCCCTCTCATTCCAACTAAAGCGAAAGATTCTGCTAATAAAAATTGTGATATATGTTTATCTTATACAAAATATAATTATCGTTACATGAACATTAGCACGTCTATATCGTAAATTGAGACTGATAATTGTAGTGATAAAACTGTCGAATAAACCAACCAATATTTGACTATGGATTGATAAAGGGCGGGGTTTCAAGGTCATGTAGGCGATTCAACAATTGGAGACTTCCCTTGAATTCCCTTAGGCACGTTAGGGAAATATCATAACATTATTTTTTACGATGCGCTCGCACTTCTTCTTAAAGTGGCTCTCCAACCAGTGAAGGTTGGCTATTAGCTTTCTACTTTCCTCCTTGTTTTTTGCTCTGCGAAATAACTCAGCGACGCTGGATATTCCGGTCCACTCACGGCTTCTTTCTCCTGCCAACCTTCCATTTTCCAAAACCTTACCCATCTTGAGTTAGAGGAGATTATACCGTTCATGTCAAAGAACGTAGCTTAAATAGCAATTTGGAATAAAATTTATTTAACTAGACAATGCGTAATAATTAAACTTTCAATGTATTAAATAACTTTTTTTATTGTTAATGCCATTCACAGCATAGTTCAGAGAACTTTAGTACTAGGAAGCAAAGAAGGAAGAAATTTGACGAAACTTTTTTATTATGCCCCCTTTTTTTCACGGGACCTCCCCTACACGTAAATTTTGAATAACTAAGATAAAATAATAGTATATACTGTATATGAGTATCTTACCAGTTCCAGCAGCTGCTACGAACCTATATATCATCAGACCTAACACGATGAAACCTTTCACAAAATGATAACATTATTATTCTTGATCTTCTACAACCTTTTAATTAAGTTATAACTGACGAAATAACTTTTAAAGACCAATACGTTGAATGCATTAGGAAATAAATAAAAACGCTTGTAACATTTTCGTATTGTACGATTAAAATAATGTTGTTTCATTCTGTGCGGGAGGCTCAAATCTAAATTTCGTTATGTAAGAGCAAGACAACTATACATATTTGCTTCCCGCTCAAGGAAGATATTACATTTTTTTCAAAACTGTAGTTTTGGGAAGGTTGATGAGGTTCCATACGCACTACAGGATAGGTTAGTTCTGGGATATTTTAGGCTTCTCTAAAGTTAAGAAAGTTCTTTGAAAATAATACCCTAGGCACCAAGTTACTACCAACCACAAGCCTTTGCCGTGCCAATAGCAAAAAAACGTTTTAAAAGTAGATATGATAAGATTCCGAATAAATATGATAAAACAATAGATATTTCACCATTTTGTCGTAAAGTGTAAAGTGTAGTGGTACAAGAGAGGACAATTATGATCTCATAATGTGGCAAATTATTTTAGTTTCTAGTCTTATAGGACTTTTAGATTTAAGTAGTGCTCAGTTGATACAGTTTGGACAGTGCAACCCGAACGTACCGTTAGTGAATAACTTCAATTTGGCACAAGTAAGAATATTCTATTACTATACATTTACCAATTTTTTTTTTAAGGCACTTTATTGATCCTATATCCTTAAACAACCCCCCACGATCTTATGATCGCAGAAGCATGTGTTAATCAAGTGATTGTCCAGTTAAGCAACTGTAGACGCAGTTGATACTCGGTTGGGTGACCGCTAGTGGCACAAAATTCTTACGTATCCGTACTTCGGAGGGCACGGAACGTTGTCATAGCCGGTTCTTATCTTTATATCATGGCTAAATCGTCTTATCGTGTTAATTATTGCACTAATGTCTCACATGTGCTGTTCTGCCATATCTGTGAATAAGTGCTTTAAAAATATCACCACACAGATTTGGTCAACAATTCAGCGTGCTTAATAACAGGTAAATTAATGGGAAGTTAAATTTGTATAGAACTGCGTTCTAGCTAAGCAATCAAGGCATTATTTTTAAGACGTTATTTAAGGCTGCTGGTGATTACCACGTTAATGCAGATATAACAGGGACATTCGAGAGCAGTCATTAAGCTATTGATCATAACCTTACCAATCCCCTATGGAACAGATACCCCACCATTAATGGGTTGTAACCATCCACTTCTTGTCTACTTAATCAGACGAGGCAATGACGCAAGATCTTCTATTAGAAATCGTTTTAAGGATCAATTCATTTTAAAGGTCAAAAATGAGCGTGCTAAAGACTTTTATTACCAGAGGTAGAATATGGGTCTTTTGTTGACAATGCGTTGATGATGCCTTTGGTATTATTAATATTTATGACAGTATTATTGATGTATCATATCCATTTTTCATCGGATACTGGAAATATTGTTCATTAACTATAAATAACACGTGTTTCTACCAACAAAAATAAAAAAGAGAGAAGGAGTATGTATGTGTTTAAAATCTTTCCAAACCGCCTCTCATGCATTACTATATCGTCCAATGGTTAGATGGTAGAAAATGCATTGAGCATTAAGCTCGTGATTTGTACCTGATATTTTATTGTGGTCTATAACGGTTAAATAAAGAAAGAAATAAAAGAGAGATATTGTTAGTATACTGAGATGATATTTAGGACTATCTAACAATGCAATTTAAAACCATAATGGTTGTATTTATAACGTGATATTTATAAAAAAAAATGTATTAATGAAATAAAACTATCGGTCGGCAACGGGATGAAATTTACTACTGTTTTTAATATATTAAAATTAAATAACATATAAACAACACAAAAATAACACAATTGATTATAAATATTATATTTATAGATAAATAAAACTTAAGATTTTACGTTACAATATTTTTACTAGTGACATAAAATTCACAACAATCGACGAAAATAAAATCTATTAATCATTGTCACACATTGATGACACAATATAACGAAATGTGTTACATAAACATAGATAAGATATAAAGTAATAAATATTACTCATTTATAGGACAAATATGTTTAGTTGTATTCATCTTAAATTCGAGATAATAAAAAAATCAAGAAAAACAAATAAAGTAATAATAATTTTTCATAGGTTTTTAGCTCAATACCTAGGTTTTGAGATTCAAATTTACAAGTCACCTTTCATGTTTAATTTCACCTACTTCATAGCAGGTTATAGTGCCGTACAATAATTATTTTATAGGGAATTGAGTTTCGGTCTAAAGAATGGCGGAAAAACTAAATTTTAACAATCACAGGCGCATTCTAGAGGCGACTATCTGTCATTAGAGTTAGCAACACATCAGTAACCAACTTCAAGTGAGACAAATTACTATTATTACACTAACGATTACTAAATGCACAATTACTAATACTTATATAACATGACAGGACTAACCTACACCAACAGTCCTAATATCCACAGTCCTCTTCCTAAAAAAGATTAACGAATCGATATCCTTATCAACACCCAATACTAACACTACTTACTAAATTAGTACATTCCCGCCTACTTCATTATATTCTTATCATAGAAAAAAACATGATTCATGAAAATAAATGATATCACACATTCTTACAGAATGCTGAGTCAGTTTAACGATATAAATAGATAGTTTCCGTTAGAGAAACTCATGCTTCTTCATCGAGGGTAAATTGAAAAAATCAAAAATTGAACTGAGCTCCAAGTAAATCCAATGATCAATCCTGAATCAACACTAAAAGTCCTGTCGTCCACAGACCTCTAATAAGCTAATTATAACAAGCTAATATCCTCCTTAAACCTAATACTAACAGAAATTACTGACTAAATACAATCCCTCCTACAGCCCTATTTAAAGTTTTTCACAGAAGTCGAAGAAGCTCAAGGCATGGCATTGCAAACTTATTTGCTAACCTTATGCAAAAAAAAATCGTAAAAAAATAGTAGGTCACCGAATAGTAAATTTGTATTCGCTTTTGAATACAGAGTTCCCTGACTTGAACCAATTCTTTCTTCAGCGTTGATGAATCAATATCCACTCAATCTCTGTTATTCCATAAATTAGAGGAGGGACAATCATTTATTTCACATCTCACTCTCTTAAATGCCAAAATAATACCAAAAAGACTTATTTATCCTCACTATACAATAATTTTAGTATTTGCACACAAGCCCCCAATCGAAGATCACGGGCGTAATGTTTGTAGAGAACTAATCGCTTTAAATTCCCTTAAATGAGCAGTTTGTTTATTTTGTATTAAATATTGCTATTGGTCTTCGCGGCCTTTATCCGCTCATATGGAAAACCTAACCCAGAAGATATTTTAGCGAGAAGTAAGCCTAACTCATGCTCTTAGACAAGTAGTGAGTTGCGACGTTCTAATGGTTCCCCTCTGGGGTTCTGACCTCGACTTAGAACGTCACCTCGTGGAGGAGATCGAGGCAAGGGAGCCGAGATCAAATTTCCAGAAAGGTCTCAATATTTCCAAATATTTAAAAATTCTAGTAGTTTCTCGAAAAACTCCGTGATTTGTGTACTCCAATTTTGGCCTAATAACTTAAGATCTAAAGTCGAAATGTCGATTCGTGCATCATCATCGTCCTTCCATGTTATTGCCGTTGTGATTCATTGCTTTTTATTGTTTAATTACTATTGTTTATTTACGAGCAGCTGTGACAATATAATCATTTATAATGTAGAGGGATTATTACCCAAACCTATGTAGTCTCAATATATGTATTGTTATGTTATAAACAATGATATTATACAATATTCTATAATTTGTGTTCACACTAAATTTTAAATTTTCATGTAATCAAATTCCTAATGAATCATTACGAACAAAAACGTGGCGGCCTAATATAAAAGATTTTGCAGTATTCGATAATAAAGATAAAATTTGTAATATACTTGATAACACTGTATCTAACCATGAACTAATTTTTATCTTTATCACGGATATTGTAGATTCAATTCTAGGAAGTTAAATTTTCGTACTCACTGATATTACTGTCACCTTAGAATACGTTTGAGTAACTAAGCCAAATAGATTAGAAGTGTCTGTAGATTCTCTTGTTATCGAAATGAACAGTTCTATTGGTCGCTTCAATGTACGATACGTAAACGAGATGTCGTTACATAAGATGTATGTGTACACATGAAAACTTCCATGTGTGCGTGCAAGTGACGTAGAGCTTAAAGGTACTGCCACAACAGTAAATGTTACAGTATTGAGTAACGTTTTATGGGTTTGCTTAACTGTAGTGTGACTCAATTTGGATTATAAAGTCGTGTCTTTGCAGTATCATTCAATAGAGAAGTAACCAGTAAAGCAGATTTCTCGTGTCTTAGAATTCAAGACAGAAAGGTTTTAAATGAAACTATAGCTCTCACTTCAATTCGAGATGTTATTATGCCTTAAAATTTTGAATCGGTATTTTTATTTATTTATCATTTTATTTGTAAACCCATTGAACTAAAATTAACAGTAAATATAGCTCTAAGATTACTACATTAAATCACAGAGCCCAATGTGTTTCTGATCTGACTCTAAAGTACAGGGAAACTGACGAAAATTCTAAAAAGATTTTTTTAGGATTTATTGCATTAACCAATACTCTCAGTAATAATTTCTCTGAAATGTGTTCAATGTACTGAAATGGATCATTTAAGTCTTTTTATTCTGTATAAATTTAAATAATCATTAACAAACTTTTCCTCTGTTTCCTTCGCCTCTAACTCCTCAGTACGTGATGCGATATCGCACAACACACGACATATTATCCTTAAGTCCACTATCTTAAGTTAGTTACCAACATCATCTGCCTACCTTACCTACTCACTTATCCAAACCTAATGCTAGATAGATTACTGACAACAACCGTTTAAGAGTTCGTGTTTTATAGTTTTCAGGACAATGGTTCGGCATTTCCAGAACGGACAGCGTCCTACAAAGTGCAGATTGTTCCACCCTTGAAATTACGGTTTCTGAAGATGGTATAACCTTCTTCAATGAGGCAGTCAATAACAACTTCAGGGAGGTGATCACAGCCAATGCTACCCTTGAGGAGGGTACGGCTAGGTTCACCTTGACAACGTCCATCTTAGATAACCGTAAGTTTAATGCTTTTGTTCTAGAATTATTCTAAATCAAATATATTTAGAACATCTTCTACACAGCGAGTCCAACTAGCCCGATATTTATGGCCTGATAAATAATTAAATAGCTCCCAAAGGGTTTACTGGCCTAGACCTGATACACTTTTGTTTAATGCTGAAGCGTTCTTTTGTTGGCATTAGCAACAAACTTCCGTAACAAACTGTAGAAGGTAATTCATCCTGTCTCTGTTTGTTGCAAAGATCGTAGTTCTACTACGTGGAACAGAGACAGAATACCTAAGGAATAACGTAGCTAATCATACTAATGTTAATTTACCACTGAATCTGATTTTAACTGCGTTTTTAACATATTCGTGTTTTTTCATACCCCTGAACAATTTGATTTTGCAGCTGTTGACTTCTGGATTCTTTCTACGGATTACAATAACTTTGCCCTGGGATATGCGTGTATCAACCGGGGTACCGTTCAACGAGATGGTAAGCTTGCATTTTGTCTACCACTAATTTAATTGAGTATTTTGTAATTTTCATGCTTCTTGAATCATTTTAATAAGAAAGTAAATGTTGCGTTTTCTAGCCCCAAATAATTTGTAAAAGAAATTGATGACACCAATGATGTTAGTTCATGATCTAACGTTATTGATGATAATATAAATTGGAACATGACGCTTAAACTTCGAGGATTTAGATGTCTTAGTAGTTATACTTTAGCTAAGTCCTTATCATATGTAAACCTAAAACAATGAGCAATGAACTCCCACTTATTATTAATTACACATAGATTTTAATGTTTATGAGTTTATAACTTATAAATCATGTCTTTATAGTAAAGTAAAATCTCTTATTATATAAATACAATGTCAATATTTCCATCATAATCGATTTCAGACTGAAAGTGATATTAAAATATTATTTTCTACATCATAATATGTCATTAAATATATATTTGAATTAGTTTCTTTAAAATGACTGCCATCTCAATCATCAATTTTAATTAGCTCTTAAAATGACAAATTAACCTTTTGAAATAATATTGCCGTCTGATTCGATATCTGCATGTGAGTGATAATCTCACCAGGTGATACCAATCAATCTGGATTATGTCAAGTGCTCAAGATAAAACTTGGGTATTTTAGTTTTAAGTTTATTACTAAAAAAATAAAAGATACTGATTTGATTATTGTCAACTGTTCAAATTTATTTTTACTGCAATTGTAAACGGCGTTTAAAGTTACAAATTTTATTCGAAAATTGTTCAACACATATTACGTTTTTGGATCTCTTTTTACGTTAAACACAAAGATTATTTGTCTCTTATATTTTCTACTGCTGTTGGTAGGACCTTAGCTGTTACGAGTTTTACATAAACACATTCATGCCTTAGTTATGTTTTCATCACCAGGAATTAATTACCGCAATATTCATCTTGAATATACCTCTCACCAAGCATATGGTCCGAGTCAAACTGTAAAGGCCACTAGGATCAAAAGAAACTATTATTACCTAAACCTATTTAAAAAATATATGCAGTACACATGCCATTGACTAAGATTTCACTCGCACTCGAACAGACCTTTGCGAAAATACTATGAAGAATTCTGAACAATGTTTGACTCTGATGATTCTTCTATCAGCGATCAGCGATCTGCTTAATATACTGCTAGAATGAGTAGGTTATCTTGGTTCATTGGCCGTTTGACATTCTTTTTATTATTTTCAGTGTACATTTGGCAGTTGGGACGGCAGCCTGAGTATCAATTCCCATTAATACCCATTCTAATGAACCAGACTCTTAACACTGTGTTGGGGATGTCTTTGGATGATTTGAGACTAATAGAGCACACGGAAAACGCCTGTCATGTACTTCCTGATCTGTCTCCAGATGAATTAGTTATTCTACCTGGTCAATGTGATCAAAATATAACTATTCTTCAGGATTTCAACCCAGCTAATGTAAGTAAAAACGATTTCATCGTGAACGATAGAAAGGTTCTTGCGTTTAATAAGAACGTTTAATTAAAAATGTTGTACAAAAAAATTTAAATCGCTTGATCATCTTCGATATTTATTATCGATTTAATGCATAAAAATCAGCAAATTTTGTATCACCGGATCAAATCGATGATTTTCACGATAATACCCAGTCAATCATTGAATTATCGTAAATGTTATCATTTCATATATTCTTAACAATACTGGCTCCTGACTTGACAGACAACAATAAGCCTAAACATCTTGAAGCATCAATCTTTCTCCAAGAGTTATTGATAAGTGAGAAAAAATTGTGAAATCTTAAAATTAAAATGGAGGGGGAGGTGGGGGGAAATGGGGATAAAACTTTAATTTGGTATTTACTCCTCTTAATCTTAATCTTAGTCGAATAAATAAAGAACGTATACCAATTTTTTATTTATTTCTATCCCTGATTGCACTCCGCAATTCCTCTTGGAAATCTAATATCTCCGCAAATGACGTGTCAGAGTCCAGGTAGATTCAAATAAAATGCTAGTTAAAATTAGGCAAAAGGTACTAATTTTTAGAAAGACATTCATATAGATATTATTAATGTGTTTAAACAGTTCTCAGGCGTCTGGCACAACATCGCAAGTTATTACACGAATAGTCAGATGGGAGAATGCCAAAGGGCCCAGTACACTCTATCTGGTAACGTGGTAGACCTTGTGAACAGCGAAGTCATAAACCAAACGCTCAGAATAATTACTGGATCAGCTGTGGTCACTAGCGATGATGGGAGTGCGAGATTGATGGTCACTATAGAAGCTGCTCCGGGCAGTGAGTAACGAATATAATTTTAAATTTACGTCATCATCATCATCACCATTGTAGTAATTAACATGTTTAAGCATATTGGAGCTACTTAAAACCCTGACCCTAATCTCACACCGGCTTACAATGGTTTCATAATAGGTGCCAAAAGGTGGTCTGATTTGTGATAAGGCTTCACATAGGATTATATATTATCTTTGCATAAAGCCTTCCTGACTCTTCGCCATCTTACTTGAGTCAGCCATCAATCGCCTCGTCGCTTGAGAGGCTGTTTATTTTTCTTTCTTTTCTTTTCCTTCTTCACTGGCAAGCATCAGTGATGCTTCTGGTGTTACTGCTCTTCATTGACGGTGGTAACCACTCAAATTCATGAGGATCGTCTAAAACTTAACTAACAGTACTAAATATACATATGTAGATATATGTATAAGTACCCCTTTTAAATGTTTCAACACACCGTAGATCAGGGCTACTTTACTGCTAGAAATATATAGAAAAGCAAAGAAAGTTAGACGAAAACGCGGAAGATTAATTAATCAGACTTGAACAACAATAACATATATTTTTTGGCATTATCGTAGAATGGCGAAGACACTAATATAATACTGAAAGGAATTATATTTCATACCTTCATTTAATTTATTAATATTATTAATAGCTTAATTGAGAAACGAAATGTCCGCAATATTAAACCATACTTTTAATTTTACAGTGTCTGTTCAAAGAGAACTATTAGTGTTGGCAACGGATTATGAAAATTACGCAGTTTCCTACGCATGTGAAAACCTTCCTAACAATCAGAAAAGAGGTGAGTAACTTACTTGTTCAACTTTTTTCTAACTTTCAGCATGTCTTTGATCTGATAAGCATAATTTCCTCTTTACAGTAAGCAGCTGGATAATAAGCAGGTCCCGTACGCTGTCTCCGAGTTCGGAAGAAGCGGTGAATGCCGTTATTGATTCCTACCTAGATTTGAACGAGCGATTCTTTATAAAAGTTAATCAAAGCGACTCTGCTTGTTTTTACTTGCCTGAACCAGCACCTGACCGCCCTGTTGTGTTCCGTGGTCAGTGCAACTTGGATATTCCAGCTATGCCCAATTTCAACGCAACAAGGGTAAGTTTTACATGTAACCCTCAAGTTATATGGATTGCAAGATCTAACTTTTTTAATATGAAAATTAATACACGTGAGAGTTTAATTTTACTTATTAATATATTTCTTTTAAATTACTTTATTACAACTTTTGTCGAAAAATAACAACAGATTTAAAATAGAATAGAATGGAAAATATATAAGTAAGTGAAATCGTATTTTATTAATTGTCATAAAGAAATATCTTCTACAACGCAATATATTTATTTTAAGGCATGTCCAATAAAAAGCATGTTCCCTTCCAATAAAGCAATTCTAAATGTCAAATGTACTGAAGTTAACAATCCAATTAAATGCTAAGAATTGAAAACACTAATGATAATTTTCCAGTATTTGGGAAGATGGCATAACATAGAATCTTATCCCTCTGTTTGGGAGTACGGCACTTGCATCAACGCGGTCTATTCCCTCGGTGATGAAGTCGTGAATGTATTTAACACTCAAGTCATCAACCAGACCCTGGACACAATGGAAGGTTTTGCGGTAGTTTCTTCAACAGATGGTAGTGCAAAGCTGGACGTCACCTTCCCAGTTGCTGGTACTAATTGTAAGTACTAAACTGGTCCATAATAAAAAAATACTGAGGATTCTAATAACGAAATGTAAATGCTGCTCATAAATTGTTTCTGCGTTTTGTCTCCTACAATTGAAGTAAAACAATCATTTATACAAAATATTGGTCTGAAATAAAAACATGGTACAGAGTATGACTTTAAAGTCAAGACAACAGGACCCATTTAATAGCTGTTCATCAACGTCACTAAGGTTGTCTTCTCTGATAGGAATAATATATTTATGTATGTCTATTTATATATATATTTATTTTATTTATTTATTTATTTATTAAATACATTGTCTACAGCTAACATTACAGGGAAACCTAAAGCGTTAGTGTACTGT
>DWPA01006371.1:0-11046 GCA_018251375.1 Calpodes ethlius
TAAAAACACCATAATTTATGAGCATTCACCGCCTCCCTACGCAATGGGGTAGTCCGTTAGCATAGCTAGCTTGGGCGCTAAAAAAAAAAAAAAAAGTAAAAGCGCCTAAATTGGCACGCCTTTAACCCGATTAACTATAGAAAAGAAATTGTTGTATTTAATTCTATAAATATATCCAAGCCTTAATCGTTAATTAAGACCTATTTGGCAGGAGCAGCTAAAACTAAACTTTTAACAAACTCTAAACAATCTATATTGGATGTTCTGTTAAAAGTTGGTATTTGAATTGAGTTTTAACTTAAAGTAAATTCTGCATTAAATGAATACGTTTCTAATACTCTTGTTATAACTGCATTAACGTTACTGTTAACGGCTGCGCCAAAATGCGCATGAATTAACACGTTATAACATGGCTATATTATTGGAGATGTATCAAAAATCTTCACTAATTTTCGGATAATCATCAAATTTCATTAAACCATAACTTATAATATATTAATGTGTCAAGACATTTATTACAAGGACTCCTTGAAATATACATACAGATGTATTAAATGTTCCTATTATTTTATTTTACAGGATAACTGTTCTAGATAGACATCTGTTGACCGACCATAAAATAGGTCTCGAGAATCTGCTCAAACTAGTCATGGCCAAGACGAAAGACGGGTTATCCGACGACGTCGCAGCCTCCACGATATACGGCATCAGAACCCCGTACTACAAACCGCCTGATGAAATCATCGAAGACGGAGAGTTCGTTATAGAGACTGTCACTCCAAAAATTAAAATACTTAAGCACGCAGCGGTCAATACAGATTTAAAAGGCTCTGATATTGAGGATTTAAAATCAAACCATATTACTATTGAGGACGACGATGACAAGATAACTGAACTGAATTCTGACAGCGACAAGAGGGCGCTGTTGGCCAAAATGAATACGTTGAAGGAGTGTATGTGTAAATTTGTTGATTCATCCAACTTGCTGAAGAAAGTCTTGACTAAGGAGTTCGATCAGAAAACCGTTAGAAGCGAAAGACCCAATGATTTGCCTGTCTTCGATCTGGCTCTGGGGGAGTAAGTCATTTTACTAAAATTGATTCTAAGTTTTTAGATTTGTATTCTTTAAGGGTAGTGATCCAAATCAAACATAAAATTAGATGACCTTGTCGAAGTCTAATGCCAGCAAGGCATGAAAAAAGTACAAAAGAATATTTTACAGGTCCAGTTGTATTTCCTATAATTAGATTATGATTTGTCTATGGAAAGAGGACCCTCTGCTATTGGTGGGTGACGATGACGGCTAAAAACATGAAATTTTGTTTTCTAGCCAAGGACAGGAGACTCCGAGGAATTGGGAGCGAGCACACAGCGAGAAATTGGAAAGAAGTAGATCTAAATACGGAGAGAGCAGGTCAGACTTTCTTATGATGTCTTCTAGGGCTAGACCTTCGTCACTGTGTCAAAGACAAAGTCATCGTGATCTAAACTCCATGGTAGCCAATCCTTCCTACCTCTGTCGGGCGCCTTGCACAGATAAACTTTCAGATTTCATACTAGGGCGTGGAAAGGCGTTCAAAGACTTCATGATTTTTGGGAATAGTGAGAGGAAAAAGTATTATTACTATTTTTATTGAACCAGCTGCGAGACTATACCTGAGACTACTGCAGATTTGTGGTCGTCAAGTTATATAGAATCTATTAGTGTTGGGATAAGTTCCTTTTTAAAGGGGACAACATTCGGTTATCGACACTTCAGCACCTCTCTCACATACATATACATAATTTAAATGTAGTAAAAACTGTAAAAATGTAGAAGTCTGTTAAACAGTAGCCTAAATAATTACTTGAAAACGTTCAAATTCAAACCAATTACTTTAGTTTGACAAGTGTCAATAATTCAGGTCTGCTTTGGAAGTCGTTTAAAACATAATCGAAGGATTTCTACTTTTTTTTGTGTTCTTTCCCTTCTTAATATTTAGTGTCGGTACCTAAGTATCCTCCCCCCATAATTGTATATAAAATTTTGGAATTTACATATGGAAAATTGGTTTCAGGAGCGGCAGCGAGAAAATGAAAAACACTTCAGAGAGCTTTTATTTTTGATATTTTCCTTAAGTTGTTCAATAAATAATTTGAATTCGTAACAGAACTTTTCTTTGATAACATAAATAACAGACAGAAGGTTATGTTGTAGTACAAAACAAAGAAATCGTCATGAATTGATTGAGTTCGAGATACAAGATAACGACATGTGGGTATTAAATATATTTGATTCGTACTTTTTAAATTAAATGAATTGACATAAAAATTAATTCGAAAAGGTTTTATTGACACGAGAAATATATTAGGATCCATTTGTATAGTTTTGCATTATTATTTAGCCATACGACATCGTCTACATATATTTTCTCTCGTCGGCGGTTTGTTACTCTGGTAATGACAGCACATGGTGTAAGTGCAATCGTCACACCCTTCTTTAGGTACATTACAACTCTGGCAACATTTGTTTTTAACAGAAGAATCTCCACCAGACATGTGATAATCATTTCCGAGGTAATGTCTACCTGGTTCCTCAACTTTTCTGTCTAGACTATGTTTTAAATCATTGTTAATTTTGTAGTTATCTGTTTTAACCACAGGAAGTACTCTCGGACCACTTCTTATCATCGGCCTATTGTCAACGCTATCCTTTTCGTCTATTCTTTTGACGGTAGCAAACATTCTATTAGCTTCTTCGATTGCGTCTTTAGATTTTGTTTTCGTTTTTAAAGATTGTTTCAGTTCCTCTAATTTCATTTGTGGAATCGAAGAAGACTTGTGATTTATTAAGTCTAAAGATTTGTGCGACACAAAAATGGTTTCAGGTTGAGTCGAATTAATGATTATGAATTTGTTTTCCGTGTTGCGGTTGTCTTCGATTGAAAATTGAAATATTTTGCTCTTCGATAGTTTTGGTTTTACATTCCGATAATTAATATCTTCAGTAGAAACTCCAACGTCTTTGTAAATAAGAGTTTTATTTCTTTTTTCATTGGGATTGTTCGACTGTTTTTTGCTTTGGAACACATTCAACACCTCAGTGAGTAATGTTAAACCTTGGGAAACATCAGCCTGTGATGTTTGGACGTTTTTCGTTGTTCTCCTTTCATTATCATCAGTTAGGTTACTCTTGATTTGTTTCGACCTCTTAGTAACTGTACTGTCGTCATCTGTGGAGTAGCTGCAGCTGCACTGACAGACCGGACAGGATCTAGATTTTCTTTCATTGAGCTGCGATCCTCTAATATCATTCACACTTTTTTGATTTAAGCAAATTGAACAGATAAATTTATTTTGGCTTTTATTGTGTTTGTCTAAAGGTCCTGCATTCATATTTTTATCAACTTTCCTGTTTTTACGAATAGTTTTGTATGTAGTAATATCAATATAAAACGTTTTGTAGTATTTATGGTTGGTTTTCATATGAAATGAAAAATATTCTGGAAGGATAATGAAATTAAGAATGAGCTCCACTGATATATCTCTCTACTGGTAACAGAACACGTTACGATAAGAAGTAACTTACCATTTATACCACCGATAAGGCAAAAACAATAATGGTATGTACTCTAGAAACATCAATGATATTATATGTAAAAAAGAGGAAATACATAAAGTAAATATGACAACGATTTTATGATGACAGCGATTCCTTTTGACTTGTAGCCTGAGCTCGGAGGTTTAATTCAAAAATGTATCATAACATCGAAAATTCTGGCATCACATATTATGAAGTTTGTATAAAAAATATCACACAAAGTCAGACAAGAAATTGTAAAAAACAGTAAATAATTATGAAAAAATTTAAGTGAATTTACGTGTTGTAGCGAGCTGGACATAAATTTTAACAGTGCACGTGATTATATTAAAGTAGTAACAGTATCAGCACTTGATTACGTTTAAAATTGATATAAGTTAAACAAATATAATTCACTTCAAGAAATATTGCTAATATATAATTTACTCAGTAAGTAGACGTATATATTATTTAAAATGAAAACAGCAGAACAATAATAAAGCCGTAAAGAGTCATTGTAAAAGGAACCGCGGTTTTTCATTGCTGATAAATAACGGATGTATTGATAAGAATAATATTTAGGCTAACAAAAAGGTTTGACAACAGTAGAGCCTGTAAAATTTCAAGCTATAGATGTAGGTGTTTGATAAATCTCAGTAAATAGAATAGAAGTAAATGTGTAATCGAAAGGTGGTAATTGGCGAAATAGTAGAAGGTAATTTTGGCTTTTATGTGAAATAAATGTGTAGAAGAAAGAGAAAGTTATTGAACGAAAGGTATGGATGTTAGCAAAGACTAATAAATATAATTATGCAAAGTATTCACCTCTGTTATATACTTAAAACTAATACAAAAAATATTTCAACAGATATCCAACGTTAAATAAAATAATGATATACAAGAAGAAATGAATTCATCTAAAGCCGTGCACGTACCGACGCGAGACGTACGGCATTTAAATGCAGTATACGATTTATATTCAAGCAGAATAGTAAAGATAGGAAGAAATCATATAGAATCTTCTAGCAGAAGAAGAAGTACCAATGTCAGTTGTCAATGCAATATTAGAAAAGATTTAATGTGTACTTGTAGAAAACTGACGTCACCAGAACCGAGATATTTCTCTTCCCCAAAGCAAGTTTACAGATACTCAGACTGGCGAAGTTTCGCTGATATAGGAGTTGGTAGTATCAAGGCGCTACCGCGGAAAAGAATCAGAAAGATTTACTTGCCCGAGACTATAGACAGAGGAATCGGAAGCGCAGATTTGGCACCGTACATCAACCGTAAGTTATTGTGGTATTTTGGGAGGAATATCCTTCAAAGTGTACTTTAAAAAAAATTAACTGTAATGCTGACATGCGTGCACGTCGCATGATAACTTTTCACTTAACTTTGAATTTATGTTAATTGTCTTTATTAGTATATTAATTATTCTCTTTTTTATACAGAGAGAAGCAAACAACAATGGGCAGAGAGCTATTATGAAAATAAAAGAACATCATCAAAGTGCGTCGGAGGGTTTGTTGATGATGACAACACGTCTTTGGTAAACAAACAGTTATCTCCAATCGTTCAAAAGAAGTCTGGAACAACGAGCCCTAAAAGTGAAGTTTTTAGAACTCAGGATACGAATATTGGAAATAATTTACAGAAACCAAAATCTACTATTTCCACACAAGTTAATATAACTGAACTCAATCCAAAACCAGAACCCAAAGAAAAGTCTGAAGTAAGTAAAATAAAAAGCAATCAGGCGTCTAAACAAGTATTACAAGGAGAAGTTACGAAAGACATTTTACCAACAGTAGCGGAGAAGTTAAAATCTGTAGTTATCAACGACAACCCTGGAACCTGCAAAGATTATTCATCCGATTCTTTTGTGCAACATGTACATAACTTAGAAAATCCTAGCGACGACAAGCAAAGTAAAATGTCCGTTGACCCAATGGAGAATAAACTAGAACGAGAATACAGAAAAATATTCACGAGTAAATCTAAAGAAAGGCCCAGCGTCGATAAAACTTTACCAGATTTTAAAAGTGCGTCTCTCTTAAGACGGAGATTCGAAGCTTTAAGACGTGGTTTGGGTAAAAAGGAATCTAAAAAAGATAGCTCTGTAATAAACAAAATCACCAGCCAGACTAGCATGCCGAGTCGTAAAGATGTTTCTATTGCATCTGATCCACCGTCTTTGGAAGGAAGGTCTTACTCGAACACAAAAGTGTACAGCCCATACCAGTCAACAACTACTGAATATAAGCCACAGGACAAAATATCCAGTAAAAAGAGTCCTAAGGGTAAAAAGAATAGAGAGAACTCGCAATGGTCACCAGAATTAGGGGATAGTAAATATGAAAGTGTTCAAGGCATGTTCAAATTGTGGGGCAAGAAATTCAATTTAGATGAAGATAATGGTAAAACGTCACCTACGATTTCTAACGATGTACCAAGAAGTCCAGAAGAGCTATCGAAGGCGGAGTCTCCACCACAAGCAGAGTTTTCAAAGAAGAAACAGGGTAGAAAGTTTTTTATTTTTGGAAAAAAAACCAAAGAAAATAAACCCTACAAGCCTAAAAAAGGAGTTACAGCAGGTAGATGTGAAGTAAAAGACGGCCTAACTATTAAAGTAGGCGGCGGTAATGATTACTCCGTAAAAGAACCAGTTAAAAAACAAGAGAAGCATTTAGAAAAATATGATAACATATTACGTAAAGCTTGGCTTGATAAGTACATAACGAACACAAGAGATTCCAGAAATAGTGTGCATATCAGATGGAATAATAAAATGTACGCCACGAGTAGTAGTACCGTCTTGGAGCTGATGGACAGTGTATATAAACATACTGGAATAAATTTTAGATCTCGCAGTGAAATTACAACAGGAGAATCCTCGAATTATCACTCTTACACAAAACAGCGCGTTCATTTCATGCATCAGGACATTGAAGCGTGGATGATACCGAAAATGATAACAAACAAATACCAAAGGCCATCAATTGATCATAGAACTTATCAAAATAACAATAAATGTCGTCGATGGTTTGTGGATGCGTCAAAAGGATTTTCACAGAAGATCGAACTTGTTTTACGATCTAAGTCAAATAGCAAAAGCTCCGAGTATCTCATAATTAATATACCTGAAGGATATTTTTCTCATTCTAGTAGCGACCTGAGAGCGCAGTCGAGTGATGAGAAAATTTATCAGATAGTAGAATATGACACTTCAGAATTAAAAAAGATTAAAGAAACCCGTCACATGGCTACCGGCGATAACCTTATGAATGACGTCAAGATCAATGAAAACGAGAAAAATAACGTTGTGAAACAAGAACAACCAAACATTCCTGACACTCAACTAGGAAATATACAAAAATCATCATTGCTCAGAGATGTAGCTATACAAGGCAGCGATGTGTTTGTGCCGAAGCGCTGTGACGTCATTGGGGTCGGTATTATTACCCAGAGAGATATAAGGGATGTGAGGAAACCAGTGTAAGTGCGTTCCCTACTTGTTTATGCAACTGTTAATTAGAATTCCATAATGCATATTTATTTTTTCTTTAATTGTAGCTTGAAAATCGAAGATGAACTTACAGACGAGGAATCAGAAGAAAATCAATCTATTTGTCATAAAAAATGTGAACTGGCCGAAAGTTACCTTCAGGATTACTGTCGCAACTGGATGCCCGCAGGTATTGATATGTTCTCGTGGCACCTGAGCGACTCGCAGCACTCGGGAAACAACTCGGTGGCTAGCCTTAGCCAAGGCGACGGGACCAAATCTTATCCCAACATGTATGACAACTTTCAGGAATCTACTATACTACTCTCTTCCTGTGAAACATCCTCCTGCAGTCATTGCATAGCTCTTGAAGACGAAAAAAAGCCAGACGACTCATTGAAAACCAAATTTTTAAGTAAATTTAAGAAGAAGTCCTCGGAAGCTCCGATGATTTCCGATAAACGTAATTGTCCCAAAGATTCGCTGGAAGTTTACAAAAGGAGGCAATTTTATGCGTGCACTAATCAAAGGTGTAAATGGTTCATAGATGAAGTCGAATCACATTCAGTGCCAAGCTTAAATTGCAAGGCGAAGACTCCTGATAATCAAAAACTACATAAGCCTTGCTGGAGAATACCCGATGAAAGTAAAAAAAAGAAGCAAAAAGGTGAGAAACGTGTATCGTTACCAGGCTGCGAGGAAATGAGTAAGTTAGTCGATAAACTATCAGATAGATTTTTGGAGGGCATTTTGTCATACAAAGGGTCTGCTTGTAGTAAAAAAGGTTCTCACTCACCTAAGCGTACTGAGGTTTTGTCAGAACCACAGTGTGAGATACCTCAGCCACCGTGTAAAGAATCATGTTTAAAAGAAAAGAAACCTCCCTGTTCGAAGAAAAATTCACCCCCTTGTGATACGCTGCTTCAACCTCGCGTCCAACTTAAAACGCCACCATGTGAAATGAAACCTGAGTCACCTCCTCGAACTCCTCCTATCTGTAAGAAGCCGGTAAAAAAACCTCCATGTTCTGCGTGCAGGCCTCAGCGTAGTGTGAGCAATGAAAGTTTACAACGAAATTACTTACCTAAAACACCTTCGCAACAATCTGGATTGAGTCTTGTTATGAGCCCCAGAGTTAGTCCCAAACAATCTGATGCTTGTTTTCCGCATAAACAAGAAAAACAAAAAGAATGTAAACCAAACTGTGCAAATAAAAAGAAAATGTTTAACAAAGTTATCAGTACCCCAGCGACTCCCCCACCTACTGCCTACCATATGCCACAAATAGATTGCCCTAAAGGTAGCAAAGAGATCACAGGTTTGCATCTCAAAAAACCGCCATCTAAGAGAAGAACTAACTGCGATGAGTGCTCTGGTACCGATGGACCAGGAGTAATCCGTTTGAATTCCCAAGAGAAATTCACGGTACGAATGAAGAAAGAGACACCGAGCACGGAAGAAATTAGGGAGTCGCTTAATATAAAGGTACAAGACGAAGATGGCCAAACACTTTTCGAAAGAATTGACTACAAACAGTCGGGGGACGTTAACAAGTGTCTATTACTTAACGATGTTTACAAAGACCCGCAAATTCAAAGAGTATCGACGCCCATAACTGTTGAGGGAGTTACAGCAGCAAGTAAGAGTCAAAACGAGTTACGTGAATCGAAAAGTGAATTCAGTATAGATAATTTAATAGAAATTAATTTTACATTAAAACTGAAACAAGGTGATAAAGGTGCGGAAGTTAATATAAAAAATGACGCGGACACTGAGATAAAGCAGAACATCGAGGGTAAAGTGACGGAATCTCAAAAAAGTGTTTATATTGTTCAAAATCGAAATGAAAATGGACCTGCTACAACGGGAAATAAAAAAGATGTTAATATTAAAATCGTGATAAAAAACTATACGACCGATCCAGAAAAGTACAATGAAACAGAAACGTATGCAGCACACAACGCAGGTAATGATATGTTTAATAAGAGGATTTCTGAAAAATTTCAAACTGTTTCTACAGGTTACAGCGATATTGATCAGCGCGCGTTTTCGATTCATAGAGCTACAGTAGATTTGACGACTTCAGCAGATAAATTTGAAACTCAGAGTAGGCGCGGTGAATATACAGGAAGTAAATTGTCGGTAAATATACCGAAACAGCAGTTAGCAACATCCAAGAGTATAATAGGAGGTTCTGTCACGGATCAAGCAGCGCATTACATAAAGCACAATGAAGAAGAAATATCTATAGCAAGCGTGAAAAAAAGTTCTACTAACAATGACCGAAACTCCATAGCAATATGCCTCGAGGAGAATAACAAATTCGATGAGAATAAATCTGAAAAATGGTCAATAACAGAATCTAAAAATCATATCGTGCATGCCGTTGAAGAAACAAGTAATGAAAGTATTTTGTATGAGAAAATTGGATTACATAATAGAGCAGAGAAAAAAGCGATGTTAAAAAAGTTATTTAGAAGTTCAAGTGCAATTAAGAAACCGGAAAATAAGAAGAGAGTTAAAGAACTCATACATGCAATATTGACATCAGATAGCAGTGGAAATGAGATAGCAGTGACAAGCAATGAATTGACAAAAGAACTAACGTATGGTTCCTTCGACCCGGGTTACTTTAGAGATACTGACAGCATGAACAACTACTACCAACTGGACAGTGAGTGCTCTAATTATGAAATAAGACAACAAAAGCTAAATCCGACAAAGGATAACAGTGGAATTAGTGATAACGACAGTGATAATTCATCTGTAGATGACAGAAGGAAGGGATGTCTGTGTAGCGCCCTGGCAACTAAATTAAATATATCACTGGACAGCGGCTCCAATAATTGTGGTTGCTGTTGTAAAGGCAACGTCAAAAGAGACGAAGAGATTAACTGCGACGTCGGGACCGACGACTGTCTATTGGACCTCAAAGCTTTCATGGACGTGGAGACCCAAAGTTCTAAGCACGTCTTAAACAAATTGAACAGCGCCAACATAACAATACAGAGTAAAACCCAGTCTGTGGTGATAGCCAACACTTCTGTTACTATTAAGAATAGCATCGACAATCCGGCGTCTTTAGGGAAGTATTCAAAGAGTTATCAACCCAATTTAAACGATTTAAAATATTATGGAATGAAGAGTTTGAATCGACAAACACTTTTAGGATTATCCGACGACGACATGTTGGTCCTAAATTCGAACGTAGTTCAGAGTTCTGTTAGCAAATGTAAACGAAAGAAAACATCCAAGCACGGACACAAACACGCGGCAGCAGATATTTTACAATTAAATGAAACTAAGAAAGCGGTTTTAGAAATCTACAAGGAGAGGATTCATTCGGATGAAGGAGAGAAACTAGTAGCAAAGCTTCCGAAGTTTGATATAGAGAAAGAGAATGACATAACCAATTATGAGGACATAGTGACCGGTCGGAAGAAAGTTAGTAAACGTAATTTCGTTATGATGACTGTCAATCGGTAGTTTAGAACTAATTCGTTGCTATCACGAAGTATGTTGCCGTTTTTAAGTTTCGTAAAGTTTCATGCGATTGTTGCGAACAGTCGGCTGGGCTCTGCACTGTCTACAAGTTTCTGGTTGACTTTTCGAATGTGTATTGTGACTAAATAAAATATATTTATGGTTTCAATAGATGAAATTGTTTAATTGTTATTGCCTTGGAATAGGGTGATTTACCTTCTATGATCATAGCAGCATATATGATAGCAGTGCTGGCCTAGTGGTTCGAACGGAGGTCTTCCGAACGTGGTGGTGGTTCGAATCCGGCCCGTACCTCTAATTTTCAAAAAGTTATTTGCCTATTACAAGTTAATTATCATTTGCTGCGGTAAAGGAAAACATCGAGAGGAAACCTGCACACCCGAGAGTTCTCCATAATGTTCTCGGAGCTGTGTGAAGCCACTCGTAAGCCTCAAGCTACCTATCCACACTTGGCCAGCGTGGTGGACTATGGCCTATA
>DWPA01006372.1:0-11045 GCA_018251375.1 Calpodes ethlius
ATTTTCCTTTAATATTAATCATATACGGTAGTGTATATTGCGTGAATTTATTCACGTGTCTGACACCAAACATTTAGCTGGTAGAGGGCGGGGGAGGACTAGACTCTAACCGAAATTTTAAGCTTAATATGTCAATACTCCGATATAGTACAACCTAATTGATATGCCTAAACTTTTATACTTTTAAATATTCCAACATACATATTTACACAGTAAATTGAAGTACTCTATCGCTGAAGGGGACAGCGTCACCTAGAAAAATTAATGTATGGTCACTGACTCACTCACTCTCTCCTAGAATATTCATAGGAGTTTTGGGACATATAATAAGCGAACTAAATGAAATAAAATAACGATAAATATTAATAAAAAAACATTATGTATGTGAAAACAATTAATAACATCCTACCTACGGCTGGTAGTATAAAATATTTTTTTAATAAATCTAATCCAACAATTAGCTATGCATCAGGACTTCTTGTAAATATGTAACTTGGACGATCAGTTCCGCGAAGAAAGAAGAAAGAACTATCCTTTAATCTCTATACGCTGATTGGTTAAGAGTGAGTATTGAACTTCCCTTGTTCCCCAGTCTCCACGCAACACCGTCACTCGACCTACTCACGAGTAGGTAACGATAGTAATTATGATTTATTATCTAATAAGGTATCGTTGTAACAATTAGACCATGCCCCGCGCGCCCCGCTGAGCTCGCACATCGTTCATGTAACGTCAATAGATCTGCCGTAACGATTCGACAATCGCTAGCCGTTTTGTTTAGTTCGGCTGTGTTAATTTGATTCATTGAAGTTGGTTACAAGACAACATTTGTTCGAGGGGGAATCATTGCACGTACTTTAGCCTGGAACTTAATTGAGTCGTTGACAAATCTCCGAAGCGATTGCATGAATTAAATTAGGGATGTCACGGAGGTTTGGACTGTATCGAAATGTCGGAACTACATATAAAATAGGAAGTTATAATCGGACGTCGAGTGAAGCTCAGCGGTTCCGCGGTGATGACTGCGACCAAAGTGAACTTGTATGCGTTTTACCTTTTTTTATGTTACCCTCACTTATAAAATCTTTTTTTTTTTTTGGAAAATGTGAGTCATCCCAATACCATCCATATTAGCCAATAACAAATTAAAAATTAAATAATTATCTATCTGCGTTAAAAATGGACAGAAATCCCTAGGATATAATTAAAAAAATAAGAAAACCAGGATTAAAAAAAATATGAAACATCGTTTCCGATTTCGCTTCCGATAAAACCAGCTCCGTAACATGTTTGAATAAAACATATGCGAGAAATAAATTGAAATGAAGTTTAATGATTTTTACTCTACTCCATATCCCATATAGTAATAGCATTAAATTACTTTACTACTTTTCTCTATGTTATCTCAAATTACTCATATCACCACATGTGCGGAACAATAGGACATAGGTATATCCGGGCATCCGACCCCGAAATTTGTTGAATATCCGATATCCGGCCACACTAACCTGTCGGATATCTCTTATCATTTGTTGTTCCGTGACAACACGAATAGTAATTTTTAGTTAGACAGTAAGTAGGGCTAAGCATTAATTTCATGAAAGTTCAGTGACCAAGAAACCCTTAAGAACGCTTCTGGTTAATTTTTAAGCAAGGTCAGCGGGCACTGAATCCATCGACTAGTTCAGATTTGACTGCAACTGCACGAATTATCGGTTCTTGTGGCAGGTAGTAATGAAATTAATGTTCTTCAAAATTGTTTTAACAAACACTTTTCGAATGTCAAACCACGCTAAGGGTTGAATAACCTTCCTACTGCCCTGTGACATCGATACTGGGTACGGTCGGTGTCTCCGCGACAATGAAAAGTGAGCGCTATGTATGTATCAAACTTAAGGGTCAAACTTGATGTTTCCGTAATTGTCGCGTGGTGTCAATTAGACGACCTGTCCTAATTAATCAAATACCTACTACAACTAGGAAATTTGAAAACCTCCAAAAAAGCATAGCGGTCACCAGTGGCCAGGGAGTGCCGGGGGTGAGGGTGCGAGCGTGGAGGGTGCAGGGTTCAGTCACTCCACTAATTAACCCGTCGGGCGCGGCGCCACTCCATTACCGACTGTTTATTGTGACAATTATTCGGCCGCGCCCGACCGCGCCGCGCCGCCGCCCCGCCGCGCCCCACCGCGCCCCATCGCGCCCCACCGCGCCCTGCTCATTCACCAAACCGAACCTGAAATCATTGCTAATATCGTTAACGCTAAACATCTAAAAGCCAATATTTCTTGTCCGAAGGGCGATCAGCGCGATCGCGCCGGAACGCTATTAGGAAACATATTTTTTGGTACAATTTATTATTGCTCGTCGACTTAACGACCGCCCACAAGTAATTACGTGAAGTAGGACCTCTTTGAATAAAAACGGCAATCTTTTCTACTCACTGGTCAGTAAATATAATTTTGTTTTCAAAGTTATTTACTGGTAGAAACTAACTATTATATTTTTATTACACCTCGGTTTTTTAATCTGCCTATAAATGCATGTCAATACATTTTGGGACACATATTGAAACATAATATAAAGTTACGCGTGCCGAAAGCCGCTTTTACTTTATATCGAATCACACAATTGAACTGGTAACTCGTGTGTTTATGTATTGTAAGCTATATCATCATCGACTAAAACATTCACTTTCAGGAACAAGAGTAACCTTTCAGTGACGTGCGCGCGGCATCCACTCAACTCACGTGAGTGCATTACGCGTTGTCAAGTGTGATCTGCACGACCAGTGCGTATCGCGCCATAGCACCTCCATCGCTCGGGATGAGATGTTTTCAAGAGGTTACTGTAATTATACGTTCAAATATCATCACAGATCTCGCTAGGGGTAGCTGGTGAAGGCTCGCCCTGCCCTCGGAGGTGTGACCTACAGCGTGCCATCACCATGGAAACATCTACCTAGGAACAAGTGCCTACTTAACATCGTATAAAGTCGCTACCAGACTTTATGTTGATTCCGTTTGTGCTAGAGAAGTCCCGTGCTGACCTATTGCTGATCTATAATAACTTCTGTCCTCCTCATGAAGAAACTACGAAGAAAGTCCAATTTACTATTATATCAATTTTAATAGTTTTCCACTAATACATATTGAATAGTGCCACAAATTCCACCTGCTTTTACCCACATCTCCATACCTAAACTGGGCTAATGGAGTATGTCGTCCTCGACTGTAAACCAGATTATCGTGGACAATTCGACCGGTTATGATATGAGCGACCTCAATAGGAATCGTTCTGTACGTACCCTCCTACATATGTACGTTATTTCTTCCTTATATTTAGGTAATAAGTACATTCGAATAGAATGTTCCAAAACCTTGGAACATGCCTCAAAACCTGAGTCCTAAATTGGAAATTAAAATGTATCCTTCGAAAAGGATTGGCTCCTGGCGACATCTCATTAAAAAATATTAGTAACTAGTTTTTCCCCGCGGCTTCGCACGCGTGCGAGAAAAGTTTGTTAATTCTTTTCTATCATTACTTGTCAGGCAACGCTTTGTTGTTAAACATTTGCTTTAATTTGACTGAAATATTCATTGTAATGAATCTTCCTACTGAAATGAGTTGTTTTTTCTCGGTGAAAGTACCCTATGGTACTCTTGATCCTCCCAACATCATACCTCCTCACCAAAAATCATACCATAAAGCTCCATTGTGCCGTGAAAGAAGGACAAACAAACTCGGAAGACAGGATCAGCTGTGATGAGTAAAATGTATTTTTTGTCTCTGGATACCTACGAAGTATTTTAATACACCTTACTTTGTACCTTTAATAAACAGGTAATTGCGATTTCCTTCATTCAGTTAATAAATACAATTGTCGCATGCCGAGGGGTGCGTCCGTCGCGGTTCGCATGCGAGCGCCGCGCCCGCCGCCCGCCGCACGCTCGAGGCGCTGTTGAGCCTCTAATTAATTTAGCGTTAGCTTTTAACTGATGACTTGTCGTCATTTAGTAACTTTGTTTATATTTAAAAAATACCATAAATGCTGGCAAGAATGTCCATTGTACTCATTGACTAGTCCTCCTTTTAACATTATTAAATATAAAAGTAATTCTAACAAGTAGACGGGTTAGGTTCACGATATGTTGACAACTCCTCGTGTAGATCTGCGACACCTGGGACGGGTACGGCACGACCGGCCAAGATAAACGGTAAAGCCGCTCGTTAACTGTTTCTCCTGCATGGGCTACATGAGACTTCCGTGCTCTGCAGCCGAAACACGTAAAAACCATGACACCGTGGACCGGAACGGAGCTGCGGAGATGGTGTCTAGCCAGGCGGTGCAGATCTACGAGTGGGTATCGTCGGTGTTAATACAATTATTTATGTAAATGGCTGATAAACAAGTAAACATCTCATTTGAATATAAACGGAGGACGCTAGTGCTTCACCTGAAAAATATTAAAAACATTTTGGAGTAATGGACAAAGGTTGTTCCTCCCCAGGCGGGCTATAAATCCTCCAACAATTCAAGAATTCCGTCTAAATTTAATTAGTGTGTCCAAAGTCCAGCGATATCCACATGATGCCTGGAACTCTAGCCTTATCCGTAAGACGTAAACTTGAAAAGAAGGTCCATGAAGTGGATCCAAATATGATCCAAATTCAAATAACAGGATTGTCTAATAGATCGATCCTATACCTATAGGTACTACGATAATTCCTACAAATATAAGTAGGTACATGTAGCGGCAGACAGTGAATATTAAACGTATTCCAGTTGCATATTAGCAGCGGTAGTCGTAACTCATCGAATCCACTGCGATCTGGGATCCGAGCAGCGTGGACGGGAGACGGGAAGAGGGGGGTGTGTGATAAGAGGTCGCGCGATAACCCCGCCGCGATCGTCCGCGACTTGGAAACAATGAAGCCGTCAATCAAAAAATAACCGTGAGCGTCGGGCTTAAAGTCTAATTTAGTCACTGCATGCGATGCGAGTGCGACATGTGTGGAGAACATATCACTCGAAGGCTCCTCGTCCGAGTATTTCTGTCCGCGATACTACAAAATAAGGAGACAATATTTTGTGGTGATAGTGTCGTGACCACGTGTACCCAGCGCGAGCGCCGATGGCAGCTTACTGTAAAAGTGTGTCGCATGTGGCCGGAGTATTTGACGGCGGCCACGTGCACATGGCTGCAGCGCAGTTAAACGTTGTTATCGTTGTAAAAATGGTAGAACAATAGCACATCCCTCTGGAGAGTGTCAACGGGATTCCTCACGGGTAACAGTTGCGAATACCTCTGACACCGCGTTATCGTACGAGATGGCATGGCTGCCTCAGACGGGCTATTGGCAGGAGGGCTACGCTGGCCATTAAATACGTATCAAACTGATTGCACGCTCATTCACTATATTTATATGAATAAAAAACATTGACTTTATTAATTCGATCTTAAATATATTTGTTATCTTATCGTTGCGTATTTAAAAATAAATACAATCAGTGACGCGGCGCGCGTCTGCTGGTGTCGCTGGTGACCGCGCTGACCCCGCCTCTTGTGGACGGTTTGACCGACCGCGGTCATGTTGACGCAACAATTATACATTATATCGAGGCGATGGCTTTTTACTTAGAGCTGTGATCGGAAACGCAGCGCTATAGCTTTCCGATTATATGCATGCTTGGTTAGATTTAGATATATTAGTTGCTATGGAATAAAAATATTCATTTGAAATACACACTTTAACATAGTATAAAAAAAGTGATGGATTTATACCAAGCCTTTTTTTTCTTCGTTTTAAGGTTTTAAACATATTCTTAAAAATATGTTTTTACTTTTAATTATGATTATGTTTTAAACTTGCCAGACAATTTCGTAATTTCGTTGAAAGTTAAACGAAGAGTTACACTATTCAAATCATAAGTGCCAAAATCGCGAGGGCGCAACAACTAGAGTATGATATATTTCTGAACGGACTGTCTAAATTCAGTGTGAAGGTATAAAATTTAATCACTGCAATGATCTATTAAATAATTCCTGTCTGATACTTTATGGTTATTTGAGAATTGATTTCGTTTTAACGCTATATATAAAGTTTAATATTTGTCTTGTTGGATGCACTCGAGCTCAGTTTCAACTAAAAATTTATTGACAGCAGTTCTAATGAACACAACTGTTCCGGTTCACTGTAAACTTTTACGACTCTCCGAAGGAATAAAATCGAATCAGGTCAAAGAGTTAATGTGGTATCTCGATGTGCAGTCAGACACGAGATAAGGGCCAGTCTGAAATAATTATTGTTTGTAAGTTTCGGATCCAATCAATGCTACTAAATTATACGCTTTAAGCATTTCATTAGTTGCAACAGTAATTAAACAGATAAAAAAATACCGACTTCAGTAAACAAATAATTGACAATTAAAATAATTTCGAATTCTTGTAATTTATACAGCACTGAGAGACACTTGATTCGTTTTTTGCATGCTTAGAAGCAAGAACGACTGAAAGGAAACCTTTCAATAATATTGTAATTAGTTATTTCACAATAATTCCGATGTATAAAGTGTAACTTTTGTCATTAGATTTAGTTTAAATTTAAATTTGAGTGAACCTAAGTTACCATATAAGTCGTACATCTTATATTGCTGAAAACTGAGATGGGCTGACCATGTTGCGCGACTTGGCACGATACATCCAGTAAGTAAAAGACGCAAGAGTAGACCATACATATGCTGGAAGTATATTAGAAAGATAGCGGGACGACACCGGATGACCCGACAAAAGATAAGGAGAGTTGTAATTCTTTGGAAATGGTTTTCCCCGAGAGGGGTCCCTGCTGAGAAACGATTAACTTTTGACACCAATAAATAACGAATGAATAATAATATTGGCCGAAAATATGACACGAAACGAATTAAATTATAAAACCCTTATTAAACTATTGATTGAATTAAAACCTCAATAGTTACAAAAACTTAAAACTTTTACTTTAAGTTAAATATCGTATTTTGATTAATACTAATATATATTTTTTTCTATTCGTAAGTACTAATGACGTCTACAAATTTCATGTTCATTATTAATTATAAATGTAAGGTAATTAAGTTAATGATGGCAAGAGCAATGCCTTATTTTTTGTCATATTTTTATTAATAAAAAAAAATTACATAAAATGTAGTGTATTTGTATGTGTAATTTAATAAAAGAATTACAATTTTATTTTCTACACTGTAAATTGGAATAATGACTCACATTATAGATAATACCACGTATATTTGAGCGAGATAGTCTTACTATTGAGTTTTAATGTACAGACATTATCCACACCACCTGGTGTCAGGCAGGTCTGAGACAGGACCATGAGCGAAAGCTTGCTGCTGATGTTAACACGATTCCCGCGTACTACCCGGTATACGAGCCCAGCGCCACTCCACTTTTGTAAGGCATCGCCGTGCAAATTGAACCAACCATACTTCACCTTATTACAAGTGCACGTTTAATTTGTACACGCATCATTGTTGGAGCAATAGCGACACCAGAGGCATAACAATAATCGTCGGTTTTTCTGAGGAAGGGAGCGTAGACTATCATCACCGTCATGATACATGGTACTCCAGCGGGTTGCGTAGAGTGATCTAATCCAAGATGCGCATCAGCGATCGTTCTATTACCGTGAAGATGCGCATCAACCTGTATATGATAATAATCATTTATCATAATCGCAACCCATAATCTCTCAATGTCCTACAATCGCAGACTTCACGTCACTCTGAGAACATCACGGATACTCTCTGGTGAATGCAAGTTTCCTGGTCGTATTATTCACCGCGTTAGCATATGTCAAACCCTTATACACAATAACCTTCAGTTGGTTCGGCTCGATGAAAAATACAGGAATATTACCGTGGAGTCCAGCGGTTCACCCCGCGGCCGGCGGTCGTAGCGCAGTTAAATCAATAGATTGGAAGACAAGAAAAATAGGTACATTAATTCAAGGGTATGAACATAACAAGACCCGAAACTTAACTTTAGCTTAATACTACTTAGATAAAACTTCTTTACTAGATACAGTAGCCCATCCCCAGAGAGTGTCCAACACTAGATGGTAGTACATACTTAGGTACATACCTACCTCCCGATATAAACGGCCGATGTCCGCACACAACGCGACACAACATTCTTAGGATAATTCGGTCGATCGGAAAGGTAAACAGCGGAATTCCCTTTATCGTTGCATAATACTGAACGAGGGCACGGGCCACGAGGGCGTGCCACAGGTCGCGCGCCACAGGTGGGGGCGCGGCGCACCCTCGCGGGCCCCGCCGCCCGCCGCCCGCGCCCCCGCCCGCCGCGCCGTCTTCATCACCACTACTATCGTAACTGACACTAACAACGTATTTCACGTGGCTCGTGTCACCCTCGGCCCTCGCGCCTCCGTAGGATTTGGCAAATTGGATTAATTTACTAACGTACAAATATTATTGTTACAGTATAAGACTCGGTATTACAACCCCATTGTAGTCATTACGAGTACTTCTGTCGGTCTATCGGTCCTGGCCTCGTGGGAACAATTTAGCCCTATATTATTTCGTGTAGGTTGAACTATTCACAAAGCACACGGCGTGGAAACTCAAGGTCCATAAAAATTTCCGACTTAGTTGACGACTTGTGGCTCCAGCTAATTTATAATTTGATACATGTTATAAAATAGCCTGTGACCGTACGAAATAACGCAAAATGCAAATGGTAAAACCAATTTTCAAATATATAGATATATAAGCAGTGATAGCCTAGTGGTTCGAACGTTGGCTTTCCGAACGTGGGGGCGTGAGTAGGAATCCTGCACGCACCTCTAATTTTCAAAAACTTATGTGCGTATTACAAGTTAATTATCACTTGCTACGGTGAAGGAAAACATCGTGAGGAAACTTACACATCCGAGGGTTCACCATAGTGTTCTCCAGGGTGTGTGAAGTCGACCAATCCGCACTTGGCCAGCGTGGTGGACTATGGCCTGTACCCCTCACATTGGAGACCCGAGCCCAGCTGTGGGACAATAATGGGTTGTGATAGATGTCGTGATTCTGCAGCCTAGTTCTCATTTTTTTATTGATTACATCAATGTATTTTATTGAAAAGATTTCATGGCAGAAATCGGTTTTCATACGGAAATATGAGTCTAAACAAGAAGTTATAATACTTAGCTGTTACTGAAGTAGGTATGTACCAGCGTTAGCTAACACTTGAAATAATAAACATTGCCCTTGAGCTAGCTCGTATTAAACATTCTAAACTATTTTTCTACGTAGGTACATAGCTAACAAACAACTGGCAGTCGAGCTACCAGGTGGTAACTGGTCACCTCGGCCATTGTTCTGCAGCCTGTGCCAAAAGCGGAGGATGGACGGAGGCAATGGTACACTTCACACAAACTAGATAGCGCTGTACAGAATTTTATTGACTGTGTCTATTGGTGAAGGAATAACACTAACAGGTGACGTAATTGAATTATCACAACCGATGACAGTTTGTGATGCGGTGGCAGCGGTCTGGTCATTCTGGGAGCTTTGGTGTTTATTGGGCTTGGCTGGTTTTTAAGTGTAGGTATACTTCAACACTAACGTAACGTTAAGTGAGAAACTTAGATACATTTAATTTTAATCACAATTTTTTTAAAGTTTTTATAGTTTCTTTTCTGTTACAAAATTTGATCAAGTAAAATCACGGCCAAACAATTGATTGCTTGTTTGAATAAACTGGTTTACACTTACATATACGACATATTATCACAAAGCGAAGGTCAGAGACGAGCCTCCGTTTTAAAGTAAATTTGTTAGCGCTGCTCAAACAATCGGACACAATATCCCAACACACCAACAATAGAAGTTTAATTTCGCATGCCATACTAACATGTAGTTACTACATTATACAAAAGATTATCCTTCGAGTGTTATTGTAGTATTTATTAGATTTTGTCGGCAGATTCTCTTCGTTCAAACTGATCCTGAAGTGCCTAATACTTTAAGGTCTTTGAAATGCATCCGCGAAAGACCTTAAAATAATTATTTTAGCATACTAACTAAAAATAAATCATAAAGATAAACATGAAGTATTTAAACTAGGTTCTTATTAGAAATTAATACGGTCTCTTAATTAATCCCATCTTCGAAAACTTTCATTGACAAGAAATTTAGATGACCGTGGAAGGTGATGGGAAAAGAAGTAATCCAAATATTAGTGGAGTGAATAGACTTGTACTAAGTAAATGCGCATTGTCTCCCAAGGCTTCAGGGCCACTTGGTATTAGGTGGGATTGCATTCATTTGTAGTATATAAAAAAAATCACTCACTCTTCTACATATCTACTGTGAAGTCATAGCTTTATATAAAATAAATATAATATCAGTTGAGGATTCACTATAAAATAAGTTGGAAGTAAGTAAAGACAGCTTCGTCAGTCGACCGTCACCGCGCGCCGGGCACCACACGGCGGTGGTCGGCTCGCTTCCATTCTCAGAAATCCGACCTCAAAGGATCGACGCCAGCCCGTCACTCCCGCGAGGAGATGGTATCCTTACAAGTTTTGCGGTCTCCGAAATGCTTGCAGGGCTCGGCCAAATTATTAGAACTTTGAGGTTAAAACCAAAATTCGACTATCCATACTCGTATAAATACGAAAGTGTGTTTGTTTGTTTGCCTTTCTTTCACGGTGCAACGCTGCGTCGCTAAGGTATGAATTTTGTTTTGGGGATAGTTGAAGGACGACGAAACATCTCATTTCTGCGGAAAGATCAATTACAATGTATAGTACCTGGAAGACCGAGCTTTGCTCGGGTTTAATTTCAGTACATCACATTTTTTTGGAATTATTTACTGATGAAATATGAATAATATATTTTGATCTTACCGAGATAATAATAATAAAATTAAAAATACCGATTATTTGAAATAAGAAGTCACAAGTGCAATTATTTTAAGTTTTTAATTAGTAACCAGTAACAAGTACTTAACTAAGTACAAATACTATGTACTCACTTT
>DWPA01006373.1:0-11045 GCA_018251375.1 Calpodes ethlius
TTTGTTTATAAGCAATTGTGTCTCAGTTGGAAAAAAATTGCTTCCTGACTGCAATTGTATAAAATGTGATTATCTGTCCTCAAGTTTAGTAACCTCAATTTCGAATGAGAGAGACTAACTATTACTAATATATAATAATATATCTAGTCTACAGTAACAGTCTAACCACAGCCCTCTTACAAATACATAAGTCACTTACCAGACTTACTAATTAACTACAGGTCTATTAGAGGTTTGCCATAAACGCTAACGCACGCATAACCCCGCAATAGTATTAACTGTATCGTGGACGTCATGCACAACACAAATAACACGTCACTAACACCCATGACCCGAGAACAAATATTTATCTGTGACTTAAATATCTGCCCCGGCCGGGATTCGAACCCAAGACCCTTCGCTTCGCAGGCAGAGTACTAGGCTACGGGGGCGTCATAGATGTCCATGGACAGCCAGGAATGCAAGCATTGAAATCTTGTTTGCTTTCTCTACTCCATAAAAACATTTTCTTGAAGCTATTGTATTTGTTTCAATTGGACTTACAGAGTTCTATTTTCAAATGAATTTACTATTAACGTGTCTTCCAATTTTAAATTTCGAGTATTTCGAAACTTACTGACTCAAGCAAACAAAACAGTTTCGAAATTCGAAAATCCAAAACTATTTAACTGGATCTTAACGTGTGAAAGCTACAGGAAAATACATGAAATGTAACCGATATCGGTAAACGTCATCTTGAACCCCTTTTAACTAGCAACATTAGAGTCCCCTGTAATACCCAGTCACTAAAACCTCAATAGAGCGGCGGTGTTATCGAACAACCTGAATGAGTTAACTGAATCGATAGGAAATTGTAATAGTGTCGTATAAGTAAATGTTGTGGTTCTATAGAAACGTCCCTTTTGCTCTAACACCGTATTATCGTTGCCCAAACTTTTCACGCCTTTACTCTGCTTATACTTGAATGAAATCGTGGGTAGTTTTAATATAAACTAGTTTCTGATAAAAACCTTTCAACCGGAAACTTTTTTTACTTAGTTTTTTTCAATTGAATGTGTTTTCTGTTTTAGTGTTTTCTTTAAGCCAAAACTTCAACAGTTGAGTTAAAAATGCTAAATTTTTCAGAGATTTTCAACTTTCAACGAAATTCTAACCGAAACAACACAGTTGAGTAAAATATCTGTTCACTATATTATTATTATGTCTTTTGAGTTATTCTGAATAACAAAGTAATTTAAATTTTCTGGAGACAGAATAGAGTTTAAAATCCAATGTGCGCCTTCTAAGAAAATGTGTGGTAATGAAGGAAGAACGCACGCTGCGAGGCAAATTGATTTCAGATGAGCCTTGGTATTAAGATGGTACATGGATTCTAATTCGCTTTTACTCCTTATTATTATGTTGTTAAGTTTCTTAAAGAAAATATATAATTACGTACGATATCATGTTTTATATTATTAAACGTTTAAGATCAAAATAGCAACATAGAAACTTTAAAAACATATTTCACAATTTCACGGACTGGTTAACCAATGTATGTTGTATATTTCGATTGTTTGGAATATTTTTCATGCAACTTTAAAAGTATTAGACGATTTTTAATATTGATCTCATATCCATACCGGCATTTTGGGATGTAGTGGAAAGTGAAAATAGTCTTCTCGTTCGATGGTAAAGCTTCACAGAAGGATTGTTTTTATTACTGGTAGTATTATCTCTCCGTGAAGTCTGACTAGTTACCACATATCTCAGTCTGTCACCAACCGATTTGTGCTGTAGAGCCCGTACGGTCAACAGCATTAGTCCATCAGAATGAAACGAAGCGAAACGACTCGTTGTTTTCGAGTCGGGGCCTTAAAAGCCTGTCCTCTTTTTCCTTCCTCTTTAATATCTCTGTCGGCAATGCATCGATATTACCTCTGATGTTGCTGATATCTTCAAATTTTGGACGAAAATTTTGGCAAAAACTTAATCATTTCCATTTTACAAAATCGTTCCAAAATTTACTTAGTTTCATGTTTCCGTATCCAACGATTTAGCCTGTGTAGAGTCAGTTAAAGTTTGCGTCTTATTAATTGGACGTAGTTATGCAAAATGGACAGCCCAAAAAAACGATTTTTAGTTGGCACACAAATGGCATCTTCGTATCAACTTTGGTACATGCAAAAAATATTCAAGCTGCATGGTACGTTTTTCCTAATGTAATATTTAAATTAACTTTTAAAACATTCATATTCTCGCTATTTTAATATAGCATTTTTACTAAAAGGCGTATTTTCTCAAAAGCTAGTTTTACCGGTTGGGTCTATTTTACATAAGCACGTCCAATTAGATGTAGAATTATTGTAAATTATACCGATATCGATAAATGTGAATAAAAGTAGAAAATCTCCACCTAAAATTATCTAGACCAAGCGAAGTCAAGCCGTTACGCAAGTAAAAAATTAAACCTAAAATTAGGATTTTCCAATACTTTACGTGCCAAACTTTTGGTCTAAATTATACAATAGGAACTCCGAGATCCTATTTACAAGTAGTTTCAAAATACAAAGGCTTCTCGACAATTAGACGTTACTACGTTTGGTCCTTGAGAGGTGCTTTTGTTAATTATTCTTTATCGTAAATTAGCTTTGTGTAATTTAGTAAGATTTTACCTTTAAAGATAATTGGTTCTACTTTAAAGAATTTCTAAGTGAAATTAATAGCTTTACCTTATAACCACTTTTGCCAAGATAAATGTTATAATGTAATACCTACAGCAATATTCTAAAATAGGATTGAGGATTGATCTCCAGCACACGTGGGTTAGATTTCTGTAGCTTCTGATAATTAAATAGGTGCATTAAAAATAATTATCTTTTACTTAGGTACACCTGAGAGTTCTTCATAATCTTTCCAAAGGTGTGTGAAGTCTGCCAACCTGCACTTTATTATTGAAGTGGAATAGAAGCTGAGCCGCACACATGGTGAAATAATCTCGACTCCAGTATGTGCGAATGGGCCACGTAATTTTGGCACCGTCAGTGACGGTGGCTTCCACCCAAACAAGTCATAAACAATAGAGGCATCATAAAGACCATCATAGAAGTCAACGTAGCTACAATTTATTTTAGCTATATTCAATTACTACATATATTATTAAAACTTACAAAATGTATTAAGAATTTATCGACTATGGTGTGTTACCACGTGTTTAGCTTAAAAACAAAATAGATTTCAATTCATACAATGAAATTAATTGTCTTTTAAATAACCTCTAACTATATTAAGGCACTGTGACTTGTCCAGAAATATCCAGTTCAAACAGATATAAGAAAGAAGTCAACAGACAAAAGTAATATTCTTCTCATTTCTTTTTTCTATCTTTTAGTTTCCACTATTTACTATCTGTGTCCTTTATTCAATTTTGTCATGCACGCTGCAGTTTTTCTACCTACTTTATATGCATAAAGCGACACCAATAGGGTGTCTGAGTAAAATGGACGGCGTAAAATATGATCCAAATTGCATAACTAAATAGAATATCTCTTTAAAAGTAGATTACGTACTGTATACATGCTACTTTTGACTTCTTTATGCAGCTACAAATATGTATTTTTACAAAACAAATGAAAGCAATATTTCGCAACAATTTTACGCAACAGAGGATAAAGTTACATTCTAAATGTAAAAAAGCCTATTGAAAGTAAAACCACTCAATTGACTGTTTTTACACATATAATTATTCGAACATTTCTTCCACAATTTATTCGACGCAAAATAGAAGAAACTAGCATATGTTTTAACGATAGATTAACTTAAGTACATAATAATAAGAAACAATTAACAATTCCTTTGTAATTGCGTCGAAACGCACTCACTTTGCACACACAACTGACTTTTTAGGAAAGAATGCCCGAATGTTAAAACTCATCATCACTTGAAAACGATACGATGAACGTAATAATTAGTACCATACTCCTGACTACCCACATTCAGTAATTATGTAGAGGGTAGTTGGTAATATTGTGATAAATGTGGGTAGAAGAAAAGCGAGGTGCTTTTAGTAACATAACACTATTGTAGCGCATACGAACAACTTGCGACTTTTAATGTGATTCCAAATTCGAAAATCAAATTAAAAGAAATTTTTTTCACATATCCAACTAAGCACTTGAAAACTAAATATTTCGCAAAATGGTTCCTGAATCAGAAAGTAGTCTTGGCAATCCCGTAATATTTTTGAAATATATTTTAATGATATCCCATCCTTCGGAAATCTGTCGTAATTTATCTCTACTTTACAAATGTAGGAAGTACCCTCAAAACATATTTTTTAAGATTTTGTTATGATATATATTATTAATCAAGAACTCTGCTCTATGTTGTGTATGAACGGATGCACAGTTTGAAATTTATGGGGGTTCTATTTTAACTACTAACTAAAAACCTCATACCATCGCCCTCCCAACATTCTTCATGCTATTCTGAAATTTGTACATGTGTTTTTTATATATCACTAAATAGTTAAATATTTAACAGGCCAGTTTCTAACAAAACTGAGAAAAGTGGATACAACCAAATAAAGTTATTCCCACATCTCCTTTCCGTAAAGAGTTTTCGAAGCGTAACGATACCTGATCGGTTTTTGTGCACGTTTTCGCTATTCTCCGCTTCAGTGGAAACCGGCCTTGACTCCACGTGAGTAAGGTATTTCCGTCCTCCGCGGTATGCACAACGAATACCAAAGCAAAGCGCGTCGTCTATACCAAGGGATGTTTGCAAGGAAAGAAAACCTGTCATGAGTCAGGTCGATAATGGATAGAAAATAGTGACGGAGATTGAGAATTTATACTATGTAATTCCTGTTCATATCATCCAACAATATACGATTAGGACTTACTGGTATTATTTTTCTGTGAGGTCTGTCCCACTAGCTACCATATTTTTTTTTATTTTCCACCAAACATCTCGTCATGTTTCATCTAGCCTCTTCATTCACTCTCCTCTTCATTCTTTATTTTTACCTTTCTTTCTTGTTCTATCTTTTTTTTGACCGGCAACATATTGATGATTTTATGTTACTTATATCCACGAGGTGTGAGACAATTACCATCAAATGGATCAACATCTCATTTCTCGGTTGTTTACATAAAAAAATAATGAAGACCCTTTAAGTTAGTGTCAATAAAACGTTGGCAATAAACCTCTTTGCACGCCTCTTCATTGAATCCAATGCTGACAAATTAAAGCTTATTCGAATTCACAGACCTGACTGTAAATCTACAAAGGCGAGTGAGAGATTCTATCACCTACCATAATTAAAGGCTCTCTTCTTTTTATTACCTCAATAAACTTGAGTTTGCTTCAACAAGATATGGTCATACGTATTCAGTTCGTACGTATTCAAGGCATGCAGCTCCATAAATATTTTACGCAGCTTTAGTACGACTATTTTATGGGTATCATTTATTTATAAATATCAGGAAACAACGTTCAGACCGGGATATCAGATTGCAATAAATTTACCGGAGAACCATAAAATTTACAACTGTAGTGCGATTGTAATAAAATTTTAATTTTGAAAAGTTAAAATTTATATGGCGAAGTTTTTTCGATTCGCGTCGCATTTTCAATGTCGCTCTTTTATGAAGAGTTTTAGAGCTAAAGTTGTTTGAAAGTTATTGTGTGTTTGACCTCCAGTTCTTGTATATTCTGGGTGGCATTCTGCGTGTATGAACTTTGCTTAATTTACAACAGCGAAGGAAAAATTCGTTTTATCACTTCGATACTGATCAAGAACAAAATAAGAACTGTTACCAATCATCAGTAAAATGAATTTGATAATAAAATCAACAATTATTTCTAAATCTTTCTTTTTTCCCTTTCCTCTATCTTGGCGTTAGCTGAAAGTCTTTTGAACAACCAAAACAATGGTGAAAGACCCAAAAATAATACGCTTATTTAATTACCTTCCTCACCAGACGTAGACAAATCCAACGAGCCCAAACTAAAGGGTTGCTTCGTTTCATTTCAGAGTCACTATCCTTCCTTCTGACTCTATGATTTCTAATTATGTCATACAATTAACGTACATAAAATGTTAGCATTGGAAAGTGGGTCAAATTTCTTATAAGATTTATACAGACAGATACCAGACAGGTAACTAAATAAAGCTTTTATTAAATCATCATGAACGTACATGAAATGCTTCGAGCAGCGTTTCGTCTCTTCATTCCTACAATATTTACCTTCTGTCACCTTATCTGTAGTTTAACTCTGTGGAAACTAATTACTAGCAAACAATCTGTGCCTTCTGTGATCATTAATTAATGGAACACAAATATTGGAATAACTGATTAAGATAAATGGTATCTGCTATTTTAACAGAAACTTAGGAGTTAATGTTATGTAGAATACTAGCTTTCCGTCCGCAGCTTCGTCCACGTGGAATTCGGTTATATCTATCATACAAACTTTTATCCCCTATTTCAACCTCTTTATCCTTTTTTTCGCGGTAAATAGTATCCTATGAACATTTCCAAGTTCAGCTCCATCTTCATACCGAATTTCATTATAATCGGTTCAGTGGTTTAGGCATGAAAGCGTAACAGACAGATAGACAGGCAGAGTTACTTTCGCATTTATAATATTAGTAGGGATTCGAGTTCAAACATCGATTTGGCTGCATGGAACAGAAGCCAGCGACCTCCAAACGATAGAATGCTTTATTGGCTTGTCTATTTAGGTATCAGTAGGCAAGCTGCAATAAAGAATAAAAAGAGCTCCTTTCATCTTAAAATGAAATTCGAGCAAATTCAGACAGTCATGAAATCCATTAAAAGAAGAAATTTATAAATGCTCAAACAACTACGAAACATGAATTTGGTATTGCATATAAACATAACATAAGAGAAACAGTAAACACTAGTTATAATCAAACCACATACATTTAATTTTTAAGTGAAGAAATTTAATTGTCTAGGAATTAAAACCGAAACCTTTAGCTAAGACAAAAAAAACTTATCAATAATTTTCATATCATATCAATTATTGATAATTTCCAAAATATCTTGTGACATAAAAGTAATTTTCCAGCAGTTTAATTTAGGCAATTAGCCGTTAAATACGTCGGTAAGCCACCTGCTAAGTTCACCTTTACCCTTGGTCATCAGAAATATCGTAAGTAACTCCAATGAGCTGTGGCCAAGAAAGAAAACAGAACAGATAAAGAAACAAAGTACTAAATCTTAAGTCTCCGGTCAAAACACGACGAGTTATATGACCCCAAACTCAAGCTAAAGGTAGTAAGTGGTAGCTAGCTGGACAAGTTTCAAAAAAGGATAATATTACTAGTAATAACATCACTAAGTTAATTACAACATTATTAAATCCTTATGATAAGCCCTACTACATAGGACTTGCTTCTATAACCACTTACTCCTAGTCTAACGACATAAAATTGGTGTCAGTTTTCTCAATTGCCCCCAATATTGTTAAAACCCTATTGATCTACCGAATTGTATAGAAACTCTGATTAACATTAAAACCTAAATTTAAATATATCGTAGCTAGAAAGCAAGAACGTTGAAACCCTGAAAATAAGAACTTAAGGGACATAGCGTTAACGCTTACCAGCCTCGATATAGACCAACAAGGTAATTTGATGATGAAATGAAAGTACTGGCAAAATGTAGCAAATATAACTGCTTAAAATACAAAGTGAGGATTCTCGACGCTCCGCCGTATAATACAAGTGGTCAAGATAAAATTATTTTCAGTATAAAAATGGAGTGCAAAATTTTTCCTCGTTTCCTAAATTTCATTGTCCTTTTTCGAAAGCTTTTAAAGTACTTCAAATGAGTTACTGCATAATTTTGGTAAGTTGTGGCATTTTAGGGATCCGTTTGGTAAATTTGACAAGAAGAAATGTTCCTTATCCATACTCATATTATAAATGCGAAAGTGTGTTTTTTGTCTTTCAAGGCGCAACGGAGCGTCGCTATTGTATGACTTTTGGATTTTGTATGTATGACGGCTGGACTATTGGTTTGGACTATTGGCTACTTTTTATTGTGAACAAACATCTCATTTCTGTAGAAAGATCCAATACGATGCATATCTTAGCCAAATTTAATCAAGTGTCTAACAACAAAGCGTTGCCTAGTAACCGGTGATAGAAAAGAATTGACAAACTTCTTATTGCTGTTCTTTTCTCACACGTGTGCGAAGCCGCTGGCAACGTCCAGTATTATGATAATTCTCTCACTCAATAGTACTTCTCTTTCACTCAATGTAAACGTTATTAATCATAAATGTTAATAGCAATTCTATTTGAATTCACTAATATCTTAAAATATAATGTCGGTATACCTATATGTTCTCTACTTGGTCCTAATAAATAAATCTATAACAAGGCCATGAGAAACTTAAATGATTATGTTGGCATATTTCCCAAACTTACATCACATGTCTTTATTTAGGATACTCTTGATTCTAGTAAATAGATCTATTCCCGCGGGATCAGATAAGAGGGTCATGTCATACTACCTTAGTAGTATTACATGTTCACGGAAAAGTGTAATTCGGAATTGTATATAATTCCTGGGAAATGAGTACAATTCCTAAAATAGATAGGATATGTGTGAACTATGTACTTTTCCTAGGAAATTCATATTAATATTTTATGAATAGCGATCGGAAATATGTTACATTTTACGTAAATACATTCTACGTGAAAGATGTCGACGGAACCCCACTACGTTGGATTCCTATTTCTGTGTGGATAAAAAAAGAAAACCTTAACCTAATCCAGCTTTTAATACATTTCCTAGGCTCGTCGCAGAATTATGTACAATTCTTACAACATTTTTATCTTCAAATCGTTATTTAAGATATTTTCAAAGTGGTCTCGGAATTGTATATAATTCCTAGATTTAATACCAATACACACCATTATAAAATATTGATAGTTCAATGACATTGAGAAAAATGAAAGTAAAAATATGATGAGATTATGATGGCATATGTTACTAGAATAGAGAATCGTGTCTCACGTCATGTTTATCTTATAGGTACTACGCGCAAGACACTACCGTGTTTTCGGATACTTATTCACAGAACTATCCTACACTAACAATCCTAACTTCCGCAGTCCTCTTATTAACAAATAATATCAAAATTCTTACTTACGCTTAATTCTAATAGCACTTACTGTTTATTTTTATGTGACACTAGCTGAACCCTGCGTGCGTTGCTACGCCAACACAATCTGTCACGGAAATATATAAAATTATTTAGAATGACAGTGGCGCCACCTATCTAAAATCGGTCATACCAACTTAGAAACCTTCGTGGGCGCCATACAAAACAACTTTGCTAAAGATCATCACATGATTAAATGCATAGTTTACGATTCTATAATGGACATACAGACATTCATTTTTATATATAAGAAGAAGAAGAAGAAGAGATAAATATCAAACGAGCTTGCACTGCCATCCCGTGCCAACATGAGAGTTAACTGATTTACCTATAATAGGACTGTACGAGTGACTCGTAAATGTTCTGTATAAATTATATCTGAAAATTTTATTATTATAAGACACTGTCTTCAAATTTATGTAAATCTATCGAAGACATTATTGACATCAATATTGTCAATATGGATGAAGCATCGAACGAACGGGAGCCTTCTCACAATGTGAGGGTTAAAGGGCATAGACCACGCTGCCCAAGTGCGAATTGGCAAACATACATTTAACAACATCTAAACACTCAGTTATTGAAATTTGTCTATAAAAAAGTAATATCATCCTTTTATAGCGCAAACATTTAATATTATATATAATAGTACTTCATTGAGAAGTTTTCTCGATAGAAGTAATTCCTAAGAGAAGTATTAAGTAATACTTATCATAAAAATGCATTGTCATCGAAAGTAAAACAATGTGTTTAATTTGAATTTCAAAGAATAAGATAGAATATTTCCAATTAAGATTGCAAGATTTGACTCCAACAAACATATTAAGAAACTAAAAAGAATTGAATAAAAGCTTTTAAAATTTCGAGGAACACATACAAATTTTCATGTTAATGTTTGCTATCATGCTTGCTGTTTGCTGTCATGCTAATGTTTACTATTCTTATACAATTGTGAATTGCATAAACCTTAAGTAATTATAACAAATACTTTACTATGTCCCAAACAAAAGAATTCAGTATCATCATAATGAAAAAAAATGTTGTTAGACACTTTTTTAATTTAGTTGAAAAACACATTATACTTAATAGGTTTTCATTGTTTTTACAGTAAAAAGTAGCATTTAGTACTCTTCATACCCAATTATCTCTACACCAAAAATCATATCATACCGACGGTCCGTTGCGCCGTGAAAGAAGGACAAACAAATACACTTTAGCATTTATAATATTAGTATATATAAAGAAAATCGACGAAGAAACAAAAATAAAAAACTGGTAAAAGTAATTATTTAATCTAAGCATATCCATAACATACAACGAACCTTAAACAACTATATCTACGTACGTAAAACAAAAATTATAAGCGAAGTTTTAACTAGAAAAAAATAGCGTCACTATTTAATGAATTATCTGGAATCCCGGAGACTTTAAAACAACAGCTGGTAATAAAATTATATTTTTGAGAAGCGCTAGCCCCGATTGTTTCACCAGGCCCACAACAGCACAATGGATAACCCTTAGGCACCACTTTGAAGTTTTAATGCCTTAATTTAAATAATTGAAACTTCACCTTGTTTTGCGCTCGGGAACTTCGCAATTTACCTTCTAAGTATTCCGCTACATTTATAACTAAAAATTCCGTACAATTTTCAAGTTAAAGTACTGGCTATATCTGTTTTTACTTTACTCAATCTCTTTTAGCAGCTGGGAGCTTTTACTCACAATATTGACACATGCATACTTGTCTTTTCTCTTTCTACATAAAACCATGGTTGATGGAGGAGTTATGGTCATGGATAATCTAATGAATGAAACTTGATCACTCAGTAACTTGAACCATGTTATGTATGATCAAAATGTGA
>DWPA01006374.1:0-11044 GCA_018251375.1 Calpodes ethlius
CAGTTTCGTGATAAGTATCGCCTGATAATATGATCAGGATAGACCCCAAACCAAGGAACTCCTAAAAATAAGGTTGTATACGTATTTAATCACGATAGCTTTTCAGAAGGACATCGTTACAGGAATTCAAAGCGGGCTTCAAAAGCTTGTTTTTTTAAATAAAATGGTTTACTTATTTCTATATCAAATTAAATTTATTTGTTATAGCTTTATAACGATTACAGTTCTTAAGTCATTCAACGTGCGGCAGACGGTGGGCAGACGAAAACACAAACATGTTTTTTAAATTTGTCCATCTGTGACGGTTCAAACTTCGAACCAGATAAAACCGAATGACGAGTCATCTAATATCGAGTGGCAGACGCCAGACGACGGAACTTACCATCCGTTATCTGTTGTCTTCCAGACTCATAGTCCGATTATATATTTACTAATAAAAAAATATTCAGAAGCACACATTGATATGGTGAAAAAAAATATATTTATTTGATATCATATACGTCCTAAATACGAGTATTTATTGAAATGTGGACTCTTATAGTGAACAATAATAAATAAAAAAAAAACTTAAATTTCCTTGAGAAAAATTTTAGTCAAAAGTATGAAATAAGAAAATAAGAGCATCTTTTTTTCAGATCGATGCCGTCTCGCAATAGATTAATGCATGGATCTCAATAAAAATAGTAGGTCTCTTCGATTTATTATTTCTTACTTTTAAGTATACTTAAGTCCTTTTTAGCTGATATTTGTTTAGCTGATTTTAAATAAAATTAGAAAAGTATTTAGACCATCTTTCTAACATATTCACTAAAATTTAACTTAAAGAGACATTTTCCATTCGACACCAAACGCTCACATGATGTAGACATGTCGTTACAAAACATATTCTAGTCAATATCATGCTAAATACACTGCTGAACGGATTTTAATAAAATTACTGCTTTCTAAGTTGAACTGAACTAATTCCGGTAAAATACAAGGGTAAGATTACAAGTTTTGGAGATATAGGTGGATACAAAAACACACATATCCTTCTAAGTGACATCAACGCTCTCTAAACCTTTGGATATAGAAAGCTGAAAGTTTTCTCATAGATTTATTTTAAAATGGAGACCCCTGTTTGGTTTAAAGGCAAGATAACTGTAAAGTATTTGTCCACTAAAATTCTGATGAAATAAGAAACAAATAAGTGAAGTTAGTGATCGACTATCATAACCAATCACAAATCGGTCGGTAGTTGGAGAAGTATTAAAATTTCTTGAGCGCTTCTGAACTTCGGAGAGTATGTAATGCGGTGGGTTGTTTTTGTCATCGTTAGATAACACTCGTTAAACCTTGCCGGTTGCTTCCGGGCAGCAAGAAAACTACCGACACTTGGTACGATACTAACTTCTCCACTAATTCCCATTGGAGAAGCATTGTGAAGTATGCTAATATGCTATAGACCTCCAAAGTAACTAGGAGAGATCCGTTCATTGTAGTTGACTTTTTATAAAATTGGGTCAATTTCCAAATTAACGTGAGCACATTCACCTACCGCTAGTACATAGTGTAATTCTAGTTGTAAGATACGGAATGTAGAATATTGAAAACAGTAGGACGGTGCGATAACTATAATTCTGCATATAATTGTTGTACTTATGTACGGTAATTATAATTATCTGTGACTTTCGACCTCTTCACTGCAAGGTTACTCGAACGACTGCTGAGGATCTGAAGAGATAGCTGCATAGCTGCTACATGTGTGGGTATTATATAAAAATATATATTTTTAACTGATTTAAAAAAAGAAGGTTATCAAATCGATTATGTAGGCGCTGTTATAATTGGAATTGCATAATAATCGTGTATGATAACCTATTAGGGCTTTCAAATAAATACACAATAAGTTGTATGTGTGGGTATGTATGTATGGAATCGGGTTGGTTACAGAGGTTACTCTGTCCGCGTGAAGCTGTAATAGTCAATAGTCAATAGTCCATTTGAAAAATCATTGGATTTCAATCAATTCAACTTCGGGAACAGTAGGAATTTTATCGAAATCGGTTCAGGACTTTTTATTTACTAGACTGGTTTATTGATACGAGCTAAGCCTGTCAAAAGAAAAATGTCTAAAAGTTTCGTTTGTAATTTGAATATTGACCTTCCGTTTATTGATAGATAAAATGGCCAAAAAGATATTCCAATTTTAAATAAAAAAATATAAGTAATAAAAAAAATCTAACCACTTAAAAAACTTATTGCAATAAATAATTAGGGAGCTATTTTTTTTAACTATAAAACCGACGGTAAATTTCACAAGGCGTCATCGACGTATGGCCGCTAAGAAAGAAGTGTGACATCCGCATTATTTCTTACTCTATGACGTGTAAAAAATCACTATTAAATTTAGAGTTTGGTTTAGGTTAACTAGGGGATTTGGTGCTAGTTAACTAACAGTTGGTTAACTATAGCAACGCTATAAGTATATATACGCTTTTTTTATACACTAACACACTCAAAACCCCGCAGTAGGATTCCCGTGTCGCGGGTGGTATGGACAACACAAATAACACGTCACTAACACCTATGACCCGAGAACAAATATTTATCTGTCACATAAATATCTGTCCGGCCGGGAATCGAACCCAGGGCCCCTCGCTTCGCAGGCAGAATCACTACCAATTAGGCTACGGGGCCGGCAATAGGATATTTCAAGTACACATGAAAGTTTTAGAACAGAGTATATATTTAATTATTATGTCGTTGTCAAATCTTTATTTAAAAAACGATCTTGTATCATCTCTTCTGTTATTTATTTACTAATTCAAATTATAATCCACTAAATTCGCCATAGTTAGTAAGCGATAAGTTAGACAATGTTTGAAACTTCTTAACTCGGTTGGTCATTTGCGATTAACACAAGCAATCTATCAGCTGTTTTCAATACTCGCTTCTGGCTATCTACTCGTAGTCGCCGGATAAGTTAATAGATGGTATGTTAAACGCTGTTTTTTGGCAATAACTTGACAACTACGGATAACGTATAGACAGGTTATAGAAAACTACCAAAAAACCTTTTATGGTCAGGCTGTTACAAGACCAAACCCTTGTCGAAGTTCGATTTGATTCTAATTACACCATATCTATATATAAAAAAAGTTTTGTTAGCTTTGAGCAGGTGCGTACAGATCAAGTTATTTGTTAGTTATATTTTTTACAAACAACCGTAAAATAGATGCGGTCGGTCGTTAATTATTACCAGGCAGCAGTTTGTTTTGGCTCGGTCACGGCCCACGAAATTTATGTATGAACGGAACCATTAAGGGATTGTCGCTGGGGGTCATTCTATCTGTAACACGTTAAAAATATCCTTTTCACATGAATTGATGATTCTGCATTGATGTGGACAGCGTTATTTTATAAAAACGTTGAACCTCATTATTATAACAGCCTCCAGGGCTATTTTTTTGTTAGTCTGATTCCATATTTGAATCTGTTCCCTAATAGAACTTTTAATTGGTATGCTGGAAACTAATCTTAAGGTCTAAAGGGTTAAATTAATGATAGTAACGGTGTCTATTCATAACCACGATGACCAAAAATAGTACAAGTTCTTAAACGTTAATGCATCTAGCATTAACAAATTCATAAGAAACCAATTATATAATCAAAGTGTAACCGGTCACTGTCGGTACGTAAAAATATTTGACACTAATTATTCAAGATATTTATTATGTTTAAAATAGATTTAGAATGTCGAAGTTTCGATACTACGTATAATGTTTGTTCAAATCCTGTCACAATACCAAATAAAATGGAAACATCGATGTATAGAAGCTTGACTAAACATTCCTAACATCTTTAAAAATAAGGCATAGGTTTTTCTAAAGACCTGTTGTTAATTTAAGTATAAGTATTTAGTAAATAAGTTTAAGTATTTCTGTTTCATTGGTAAAATATCCATGAACTAATTAATGAAACCCAGATGACCTCTCACATGATTGCTACTTCTCTAAAAATTAACATCTAAAAGGAAAGATTAATTTTATTACGACATTGCGTACGAGAAATGTGTTCTACAGTCGTACAACAAAGTTGTAGCTAACAAATCACATGCGTCTTAATGCACCTGCTGTTACTTGTTTTGTTTGTTTTATAAATACGTCTGTGTTACAATTCGAAATATCACATTAATATTGCATCAAGAAACTGGATACAATAAAGTTGTTGTCTAGTTCATTATGTATGCCATTAATGAAATAATCAGTCATTAGCATAAAGCTCTTCATTACAGCGTCATTACAGAATGGTAACTTTAGCGTTAACAAATCTTTAATTTAATAATATTCTACCCAGCTTTAGGCGATTATTATGTAATTTACAAGTTGGACAAGTTGTTTTGTTATGATTATTAGTTCGTAATAATATTAGGTATGTTTTTTTTCCCATAATTTAATGAAGTATTAGGATTTAAAGCAGGGTTCGTTAGTTAATTAAACTGTTTAAGTGTGCAATTGGGCCTTTCGAGCCATACTTTGGAATATAAATTTTACACAACAATATTGCTTTAGTGCCATGATAATACATTCTTATAACATGACGTGATACAGACCTGATAGAAAAAAACGCATTTCATTATGATACCTCATTTTAAACTCTGGAATAACTAGCTGTCAGAATTAGCTTCAAAAAGAGGATCTTTTCAGCGTTGAATAGCACGGCCACTAAATTAATTGATTTTTACGAAAACGTATTTTAGGTTATAAACAAAATGAGTAAGTTTATTGCCATTAAATTGCCAATAAATACTGTTACATGTTACTTAAAAAGAAGTAACAAAGTAAAATAGCACATTCAGTACCTCTAAAAATAAAAACCAATTAAGAACAACGACAAAGAGAAAACAAGATAGGGCGCTCCTCTGTTGGGCATTCTTAAAATTATTTCTATAATGGTTCTACCATCGTACCAAATAGCAAGTAAAAAAATATTTTAGCAATTTATTGCCTAAGTGAAAACATTTACCCAATTAAAATTCCTATAATAGTTACACGGCAGACATCACTTATTTCAAATTGTTTGAGATTGTTCGGATAATCTCATTTGTTTCCTACGACAACGATGCTATCACGACAACGAACCATTCATTTTGAACGTGACCGTGTAATACATAGGTATACGTTATATTTGGATTATTTGATCTTATAAGTCTTTTAATTACAAATTTTATCTATGATTAATTTATCAAAGAAGAAGTAGCCTAATAACATGGTCCTTTGATACTACAAAATAAATTTTCTATAGTTTGTTTTCATCAAACATACAAATTCTGGAAATTTCCATTAAAGAAACTGTATTTATAGACATATGTGATCAGAAAGTAATATCATCAACGATTTATCGGAAGTCGTGTAGTTAGTTAAAGACGTTGTTTCATAGAAGGAAGAACGTTCAACTCGCGCGGAACCCTTTCTATAGAGTCATCGAAGTGGGCGTGACGCGACCAATGATTTAAACAAAGCTTTTAGTTGCGATGACATGGCGTTCCCGTAATCGATTCACCAGTCTCCAATAATAAAATAATATGAATGAGCTGCATACACATTATTCAATAAAGATCGTTAAATAGAAGAATCACAGAATATTAATTATAAAAACAATATTTAATTATAAATTTGGGACTAAAAATGTTTATCGATGATAAAATATTTAAAATGCAACTTTTAGTACACTGATATCGTCGCAGAAGCAGTTTATTTACGGATTAAATCCTAAACGCATTTAGTTTTTTGATCTGTGAAATTAGTTGTTTAAGTTTTATTGGAGTTATTTCTTTTAATTTCGTTTGGAGGTCAAACGAGCAACTAAGCTTATTAACAGCAAACTGTCACCATCACCCACGGGTGTCAGCAACACCACACTCATCATCCATACGCTACCGACCAAAAAGAAAGAGAACACAAAGAAATACACTTACTGACTCTCAGGCTTCTAGTTTCTAACGACACAACAAGTCATTTAACGACTGATCCAAGCAAGAGAATAGTAGCTAATAGTAGTAGCAAGAGAGTAGTAGCTAGTAATAATGTAATAATATATTGTACTATCAGTAATAATGTTAGTGATTTAATAATACCTTACGCAAGCCCATCAAGAAAGTCCGCCTTCTATCGTCTCATACGTCACCCTGATCGTTTTGGCGTATGATTATATTTTGTATTCTAAGGTTAGAAAGAGAACGTGTAAATTCGCAATAGTCATGGGTAATGTTTAACCATTTCAAAACGTAAGATAAAATATTGTCATATATGAAAAGAAAATGCCCATTTTTTTTATAACAACCGTTTAGGTAACACTTTCCACAAAAAAAAACGTATATATCTACATTTGTGTGCGTATTAGATATCGTAATTACACGAAATTACCACACGAGTGTATGCTTTTTATGCTTCACTTTAGATCAACATGATGTTAGATCTTATACTCGTAGATAATAGATAATAAGTCTATGCTTCTAGAAAAATAATGTTACTTAACACATATATCTACCATTACAGATGCTTAGATCTCCATTGCTTACGTTGATTATTGTCTATAAAATATTTCTAACCTAGGGACACTGTAATGGCCCGAACAATTCTACTCGGGGTGAGCTTCGCGGTTGTTGGTGATACACTATTAATGCCAAAACAGAATCAATGGATCCCTAGAGGTCTCCCGGACTCCTGTATTATGACACTGTAATATGTATGAGGGTCACTTTACTGACCTCTCTTGAACGATGGGATGTTTCGAGGTGTACTGGAAAATTTATAGTACCCTCTTTCTATTAATATGTCAATTTACTTGTATTATTCCATGACTACTGTAACACAAAGAATGAAACTAAAATTATTTTAATGAATTTGGGTTAAAAATTTTGAATTTTGTTGTTGAAGCGACGGCTGAAGTAATATGAAAACTATTGAATTGTGCGTAAAGATGAAAAAAAATCGTTGATTTTGCAACGTTTATACGAAGACCGATGTCATCATATTTATTTTCCATCAACATTTTTTTGTTCCAAATAGTTGTGATTTTAAATTGGTAAAAGTTCGTTTCTACAACTATTTGTATACATACAGTCAGAAAAGTTTAAATTCTACTCATATTTACGTCCTTCCAGGCTTACATTTCTTACGTAAATGACCTACAAACCAGCTAAGATAAAGATAAGATAAGATAAGTCAACTGTAGGATTATCGTGTCCCATGGGAATCATTCACATTAAAATCATTATCATGCTTCGGTGATACCAGTTCCAGAAGTGGAGTAGTCGTACTCCTGGCACACCGAATAAACCTATTATTTGCCAGAGTAACGTTACACTCAAAAATGATTCTTGACGGCACATAACTTACTCGTATGCAAAAACGTATGAGAACTATCAGATTTAGTATCCAGATGGCACATTTCTTGCCCACTATCTACATGTGGCTAACGAAGGCGCAGGAGCATTCGCCTGTACTCGCACATTGCGTGCAAGCCGACACCTGAGATTCTGGATGAACATTTAGTTAATTATATGTAACGAAATTTTATCCACATTGCTACAAATTTTATTTTAAACTAATTGTTATTGCATTTAGTAGTAAAAAAAAAACATAAATTCGAATGTTTGAAATTAATGATAATTGAACATATTATAAAATATCGTATCCTTTTAGTAACTTAACTTGGCATTTTATTTTCTTTTCAAATATCACTGTATATTTTTTATTTTAAAAATACATACATACATACATACCAATACAACGCTAGAGTTTCTATATTTGATATTTACAACATGACGTTTAATTAAATTATATTTTTCAGATAAGTTTTGAATAAATACCAAGCTTCTTACAATTAAAATAATTAAATACTTTCATATTATATTTAACTAATAAATACAATTATTTTGGTTTTCCAAAACGTTACGTAGAACGTTTAAAAATTGTATATAGTATAGTAGTATATATCTACATTTCCTAATTTAAAAATACATCGCACATTGCAAGAAAAACCTCGCTTATTTTAAAAGGTCGCGAATACCTTAAAAGTAACTCTTTTAAATGAAGCCCGTTGTGGAAGATATTAGATAAATCTGTGATATTTTCTCACGGGTATAACGAGCGTGTGAATAAATCAGAATCCTTTTGTGACGTAATCATGCAACATTGTGCAAGTTACAAATTCGCAAAATGTGCAACGAGGAAATTTCTATAGTACGTTATGAGAAATATACGAAACTTTCACTTCTTTATTTCTTTAACATAGGAGAGGTTCTGTCCGTAGGATTTGTACCTGCGAGTCCCTTACTGACGTTGTGCAACTTTGATGCTCTTTTGACACATTGCGGTCATGTTCCCACACCCACACGTGTTAAAGATTATTTAAATCGACAAAGAATATTTATAAATCGCAAACTGAAAAAAGGGACCATTGACTGCGTATATCAATAGATATAGTTCATTAAATATAATATAAATTTTCATATTTAATGCTGTTTTTTGTAGTGATGTGCGTTATGGAAATATTATTATATATTTTTTTGTTTTTTTTTTATTCATAGCAAAGAACATATCCTATTGTATTATTTGTTATTAGTTATATCTACGAGTACTAATTTGTAGTAATCATCTAACATATTGTGGAATAGAAATAAATACAATAAGCACATAAAAACCAAGAACATATAATATTTATATTAAAAAAATATATCTACAATACTCAGTAAATGTGACATCTTTCTAACTAAGCAAGTAAATTTTCTACCGAATGAGGTTAACAATATAATAATAACAATAAGTTGCATTTAGTAATACGAATTTAATGCTTACACCGTAGATTCACACGGCGGGAAACTCAGGCCTTTATAGCGTGTAATAACCGAAAATAGTTGCGCCGAAGCTACGCCAGAGGGAGCGCTAAAATGCAAACTAAGCTGGCTTCGGAGACCTGAGACTGAGCCAAACGTCACTTCGTCACACTTTCTACTATAACAAGCTGAGGTGCACTTAACTTGTCATTCGTGGGAAACTACATTTATATGACAATGTTGTGTTTCAGCATAACAAATGTCATCAAATCAAACAGCCATGTTTATCTAGATTAGACGGCTTCGAGTTAGATAAACTTTGGAGCTTCGAGTTATTATACTTGTAAACATTTCCCCTGTACTGCAACTTATACCTAACAAACTCTAAGAAATAATACAATAGTCAAACAAACAAATATAAAACATAATTAAAAAACTTTAAGAGAACAGTTTCTAATATGTAATTGTAGTCATTACTCACCATAAATATTGTTTTATGTCAATTAAATATTCATGTTTATATCTTAAATCTTACCTCAGATATAAAACACATAAAGTAAACATAATTGAAACCCTTCTGTGAATGGAATATCGTTTTAGTTTTACAAATTATAATTGGTCGACATTGGAGCGTGCGTAGTCGAGAGGTGATTAGCGAGCACTCAAACCATCCTCAATGCCTAGACTGGTTGGTTCCCTATTAATTCGAAATTGAACGTGAACTGGACAATTGAAACAGTAATGGATGAAGTTCGGTTAAACACGTTTTGCGGGTAATTATGGTCATCCAATTGTAAAGACGCGAGTATGCATACTCGCTAGAGACTGCGGATAAACGATTTAATATGATTAATAATTACTTTGTAATATACTATATAATTATAAGACCGATTTTGTATTCTTTAATTGTCATATTTAATTTAAATTAACTGATTGAAAGTGTAAGGTGTACACTTAATGTGTAAGGTTCGTTAGCAACAGTTTTTACATAGACTAATAACGACATAGATAGTTTCTTAATATCATATTCGCTTAAGTTAAGCATAAAAATATGTTCGTATGTGGTAATATAGTGTGTTCAAACCTTGTTGCTATATATAGCTCTTCTATGGTGTTCTATAGAAGTATTACATGTGTTGGATATCTATCACATATATTTTTTCTAGAATCATTTTACAAAAATATAACATAAATATGAAAGTGGAAAACTACAAAATGTATTACGAATATCTTAATGAAATGGCACATAGAGCGGCGTCACCACACGTACTTATATGAAATTTAATCTCTTATTTATGAAACGATATGAATAGATGTCAATTATAATAAAATTTATATAAAAGCAAAGAATTTACCTCTAAAAAAGGATTTTTAAAAGGCAAAGAAAATGAGGTTTTGAATTCGATAATTATGAGAACTAACAAATAACGTAATCCGTATTATGTGTAATAAAAAATGAAAATAATTATAATTCCGTATTTATTCCGATTTTTAAAAATTTTCAGATACGTTTGCTAAGGAATTGTAAGAGATTGTGATATTTTTTTCTTTTCAATCTGTTTTCTAAAATGAAATTTGACGAAATCAGAAAATCATTCTGTTAACTCGCTTCTTTATAATCGTTGGAGATATAACAACGCCCTAAAAATACAATTCAAATTGTAACCAAATGTGGAAATTCTAAATTTGGGTCGTGAATTTTAAATGCGCTATTGAATATCACTGAGCTTGTATGCAATTATTGTCTCCATTCAGATGAAAGTAAACACAACAGTTGTAAAAGAATCGTTATTTTTTAATAAAAATATAGACTTATTAGGATCTGCTCGGTTTTGCACAAGTGCAATTAAAGTTGAAACAATTTATAACCTAAGTCAGTCATTGCTAATGTTTTGTTGATTGCCTTCAACTTATAAATATTTATCTCTATAATAATATTTACCCTCCACAATTTTAATATGACTTCATTCCCAACAAAAATACGTTTTTTCAATTGAATCAATATATGTATTTGCAAACGTAATTAACTATATAAAATCACAAGTAATACAAACATTACTATAAAATTATTATTCCAACGTTAAGTTCTCTCGCTAATAATAATAACAATAGGGCACTTTTTCAATTCTATACGTTCTTATCAGTTAAAAATCAATAGGGCTTGCTCGATTTAAATGAACAAATTTAACTTCAATTATATTGAAGTGAGTCGGGTCGAACCGT
>DWPA01006375.1:0-11044 GCA_018251375.1 Calpodes ethlius
CTCTTACATTACAAAATACATAAAAACCTAAAATTGGTGTTTTGTGGCTTACGATTATATACGTAGGAGGCATCGATTTGTGGTAAAAAGTAGCTTATAATACTCCTCTTCATCCCAACTATCTCTAATCCAATAATTATCTCACACCGACGCTCTGTTGCGCCGTGAAAGAAGGACAAGCAAACTTTCGCATTTATACTATTAGTTAGTATATATTAGTATAGAATGTATACGTCAAATATACGTTCGCACCAAATTATGTTGTTATTTTAGGCCTGGTCTTTTCGTAGTGGTTCGCCGTGGCCGTTAGTTAAGATGCATCTGTGATTTGGAGGGCATACTAATTTACCGACGTCGGGTATCGCTATTAAGTCAGCGTTTTTTTGTAATAGTAATATAGCATACTGAATCGCGTGTGAGCTCTGAAAGAAATCCTAATGAACATGAAAAAATTACTTGCACTTAGCAGGCTTCTTTCCGTGCCGTACATATCATATTTTCTAATACGGCATACTTTGAGCTTTCTTCTTTTCTGTCCATCTATCGCCAAATACGTTAGTAGTGGCTTCTTGGTCTCCGCTGTGCTATCAGTATCCCTTTTAACAACCGTTTCCTTTGTAAAGATACTGATTAAAGTAACGTGGAAGGCGCTCCAGATAATTATCAGGTAAACTTCTTCAACAATAGGCCGGTATCATTAATCAATATATGTCTTTCATGTAGCAAAAACTGAAAGAACATTTACTAAAATTGCCTCTAATAATAATACCTAGAAAACTTCTTTTTTCCGCTGTTATAATAATGTAACCTTCGACTTTAACCAGTAGTTAAAGTATACGATACCAATTCCTAGGACTGCAATCACCTAAAATAATAATAAGATAAAACTTTAAAACCGCGGACATTTGTATAAAATTGAAATTTCTTTCTGGACACTCAATAAATTTTTTGTAAAACAAATAATTAAATCGTTTTCTTTATTGATTTTCGGGTTCTAAGCCATTTATTTATTATAAACGTACAGCATAACAAAGAGTGTCCGGGGAATTTGACGGTTATTAAAAACACCTGGTCGCCTCCGGAGACCACTAAACTAGGAACTCTGGGGAATCTCGATTGGATAACTACCATCCATATACGATCAATAAGGGACTTAATAGTCAATGGCATTTTATTTTATTCATTAAATATATGTATGAATGTTACAAATTTATATCATTCATCGCTGAAAAGAATATTTTCCATGACTTTAATTAATGTTCACAGTTATCAGCCATCCCTTTTGTCATTCAATAATGAAATTATTGGATTGGTGCAATTGTTTCGGTAATTTAAAATATTAACTGAAGTTATTCAAATATTTACAGTTACATCGGAAAACTTTCAACATTTTGCGATCGTACCATGAAGTTAATACATTTATCGAAATATCACTTAGCTTTTTTTCGAATGAAGTGTTGCTGTAGGCCCTGGTGGCCTTTATATCTTCACGCGACAGTACATTAATTTACCTTAAACATAATATTACTATTTATTAATATTTTGGATTAATACTTACTACACAGTACTGTACTCAAAATTACGGCTAATATACAGTTTAAAAAATGAAAAACATACTTGTATTGTCCTAAAAATTATATACTTAGAGTGGAGTATATGGTATGAATAGTGGAAGTGTGCCCTCAGCTGGAGTCAGCCCTGAATGTAGTTACAAGTCATGTTTATTAGAAAAAGACATTGTTATCGGAACAAAGCAATGAAGAATTTCAGCTTCGTAGGATAAGATAACGTAGATCTAATTCAGTTCGTAAGATTTGACCTCAACAAAGATAATCACATACTAACAGACACGGTAAATTAAATAAAAGCTTTTCAAAAATATGTTATATTGCATTAGAAGAATATCTTACAAAATATTGTAAGTTCTTAACAATATACAATTCAATCTCAGAATAAAAGACTTTTAATTGAGCTTCCCGGTCATGGTCAATGTAAAGATCAATAATAAATGTAAGTAAAGCAAACTCAAGGTGCAGTCGTGCATTAAATTCAAAGCGTAAATTCTAAGTGTTATTATTCTTCAACATTCGCCAAGTATATTGTACAAACTCAATATCTACACTGTCATTTCACGAGCACTGACAGCCTTGAGACTACAAAAGTATTCCCCGCTACGGTTGCGCCGGATATCGTTTTCCGACCGCCCAAGATAGCGTCTGATTTATAAAATTGAATCTGGGACGCCCTGTTTTCCCATTCGCTTTTCATCTGACTATTCGGTAAACTCTCTGAATTCAACTTTGCTGCGGGATTATATTTTGTACGCCAGTACGAATTTTGTTTTAGTATTACAAGAACTACAGAGTTTCTGTTAATTAAACGTTATCCCTTGGCAATGTTCCTCATTACCTGTACAACATTATCATGACAACTAATACGATTGAGAAGACTTCCAACATTTTAAAATGAGCTCACTGTTCCGTTCTACTCTCAGAATAGAAACATCGCCGTAAGGAAACTTTACGTCTCTTTGTAGAATTAATAATGCACGAGTGATCTCCTTTTATAAAAATGTTGTAAAAACATTGAACTGAATGCGGAGTACCAATTGTGTTTAAAGATGGAAATAGTTTTTTCTTTTTTTATCCATTACACCAGTAGTTTCAAGAGAATGAACATTTCATTAAATTTACACAAATTTGTGATTCCTAAAATACTAAGACGTGTATGTTGTATGCTGTCGGATTGAAAATTCTCGAAGTGCACTCGGAATAAGTCATTACGTTATAGTGCCTCTATTCCGATTTTTTCAAAGTTCTAAGAAATTATCTCTCTAAGTTAGTCTACGGAGAAACTATTTATGTAGTTCGTTTAAAAGTATTTTAAAGAGTTTCCGGTAACAATAGAACAAGAAAAAATATATTTATAATGGTTACGTTTTTCAAATAGCAATGGAAAAATTCAACTTACCGCGTGGAGCTAATACTGGAAAATGGGGAAATAAATGCTTACCAGCTCAACCCTCAACTCTTTTCTAAATGTCATAAACATCTTTAAATATTTTATAAGTTTGTTTTAACAAAGTTTGAATTTACACTTTGATTATTGAAAATTTTGATAAAGGGTATTTAGTGATCATTTCATTTTGCGTTGTTTTCTGATTGAATAACAGGGGGAAAAGTATGTGCGACAATATCTTTTTACTGTAAGGTGGGTCGTTTGTCGTCAAGTTGTCATATACCCCGATGTCCTCAAGTTTGTGCGTTTGAGGGAGCACCTTTAGAACACATGAGTTCATCCGAATGAATCGATCTAATTAAGATTTCAATCTTTACAAAATAAATTACAAATAAGCAATTTTAACTGCACAATTAAAACATTGTTAAACAAACACTTTTACTGACAACAAATCTATTCCATTAACGATTCCTGAATGTAATAAGGTTATAAATTTTGCAAATATCTCAAGAAATTTCATTTGAAAAGTTTTGAGAAGTCCATTAACAGATTAGTTCTTTATCATTATTCTACGGATTTTATTCAGAATATCCTCTACAATTCTACTAAAGTGCGGATTAACACCACCCTTCGCGTTTCCTTTAAATGCGAAAACCAACAAGAAATTTTGCCACTAGTGGTTGCTCCGACAACTTTCAAGCGCTCTCCACGATCGTTAACACCCGATCTTCGATATAAACGAGCAGGGTTTCAATTCATACTGACATTAAAGACTGCCTAATTTCTCACTCATATACAGGCACTGTAACTGAACCGTACCTTAGTTGCAATCCTAACCTGGTCCATAACACGTGTAACATTCTCGACCACGCTTTACTTGTGTGAATACATATACATACTTGTAGATTATTGATCAATACATATTTTATATTATTCAAACCTATTCAATAGGATATATCTAACTTACTGAATATAATATATAAAATAAAGAAATATACTTTTTCTTTTAAGTGATCGCGGTATTGCAGAAACAGTTTTAGATGGTGTTCGGTGTTAGATGGTTGTTCACTATATTTCATGCTAATATTATTATTAAGCTCTAAGCGATTCATCAAAATGTATTTGTAAATATGCGAACATAAACTAAAGCTTATTAGTATGAGAGCTAGTGATGTATTTTAATAAATTTTCACTAATCGATATTTCTTTCATGTGTTACATGGGTTGTAATTTAAAATGGTGGTACACTAAAAAGGTGATAATGACGAAAGATCAGTTTTAGTACTGGCCTCACTGTTAGTATAATATTTAGATTCTGAAAGTTGGCAATTCAAGTTTTTACTTCATAGTGAAGCGCTTGAAAAACTTGAATTAAACATTTAAGAGACATTACTCATAGGTTTTCCCTAAGGACTTGACCATTACAGATTTAACAAACGTGAATGTTCCCAAAATCTATTAAACTTGGTTCCCCAGCCATCTTACCTTCATAATAAGGCTTTTAGAAAAATTAAGTTTTATTCATGTTGATTTAGATTTTCTAATGAACTTTCTTTTAGAGAATTCCCAGAGAGAGCGATGATATAGGTTTCGAAAAGATACAAAAAGGATATTTCCCAGAGGTCTGAGAGGGGCGTCACCGACTCATCTGGTATTGCTGCTGGCTAACGGCGAATGTGATCACTCACATATCAAGTGAGATCGTCAATTTATTGGTGACTTATACAAAAATTACAGTGAAATTGAGTTTCATTAGACGGCATAAAGATTTATGAACCATAGAACGATATAAACGATTAAATTAGGCGCTTTAAAGATGGCGCTCAATACGTAAATCAGGAAGATATATTTTCAGCAATAAATTAAAATATACTAACGAATATCAATCAGTCTCTGTATATTTAAAAGTTGAAAGGTGGATAATCTCTGAAATGTAAAGTCAGCTCCCACACTATATTGTGCTGCAACTAAATCAACTGAAACAAACAATTCAACAAAATGAAACATGGGAATTGAGCATCGCAAAAACTACTTACTATTCATAGCCCGATACATGCAATTCAATTACCCTCGTAGTTCTACTGTCGGGGTTAATACAGAATGAATATGTAATAGAAATACCTTGACAATATCTATACACTTTTACTTTCATCTAAATGCATGTGTCCCCATCTAGTCAATCGTTAGTGGTCGATCTAAGTTGCTAGAGGGAAAACTTGAAAATCGCTCCGATACGTCACATAACTTACTTAATAGCTATTGAGCCATATCAGCGTCTTCGGGAAAAATAAAAAATTTAAATATATATCACTCTTGCATCATCATTTCACTCATTTTACTACTAACATACCAATGTTCCGTTAACATTATTTTTACCTTTAGAGACTCTCCAATCATTCAATTTACATAATATTTTTTCCTCTACATGCAAAACTAGCCTTGGATTCGTTATTGAACACGATCCAATAAATGAAAAAAACCAAACAGAATTTCTGTATATCGTTCGGTCTGTGGTAAAACACGGGATCGGGTTCAGGATGTACAAAATATATGCAATTTAATCAACAACAAAATGTAATCGGGTTCGGTTTTCGGTTCGTTTGCCCTGAACAGTTGTCAACCCCATAGGTATCATGTTAAGGTCTCCTCGAATAGGTGCGAAATTCAGTTCAGAATTTGAGTTTCTTGTTGCGGTATAGTATTATGTTTTTTGGGACCTCAATGAATGCGAGTTTAGTAATCACCATCTCTTATAGACATCAGTAACAATACATTGATAGTCACGAAGGAATTTAAAAATCAAATTTGAGACACTTTTTCTGGAACTTCACCAGAAAAATAAGATCCTGAATATTTTATTTGTGTACAGGGAGGTAACTAAATAATAAGCTAGAATTAATAATAAGCTTATATTATTGGATTTAATTACATGGTATGAAGCCCAACAACTTCCAATAGGATCTATTTCTAAGAAGGATGCATTATGAGCATAGTAAGTTAACTAGGATTGATAGAGTCCCTTACTAAACCCAAGGCTATTGTGAGAACTACTGTTCTAATACTGCACTTGTGAAACTTATAGCTATTTGCTAATTCCTCGTAAACAACCCCATCATTCATCCATTTATTTCACAGTCGCTTGACTGTGAAGTTTATATCCCCTGACATTATTAAGAACTAAGACAGAATTATTAAAAATTTTAGACCTTCTAAACAAACCATTAATCTTATTAACTGCGGTAAATTAATTTCACTGGCCTGGTAATAACATCTTATATTATTATTTGTTAATTAGAAGATCATAATTATGTCGGCAAATATCCACTACCATTTTAAAATCAAGATGTAAAATGAGAAACAATTTTTATTTCGTTTAACTATTACTCAAACATGCTTTTTAATTACTTGTCACCTCTAAATATATTATTACCAGTACAAAAAGAACTTAAAATAATAATCACCACACAACATAGCCAATAATTATACCAGTGCCAGTCAATAAACTACTTCTGCACTAGAGACTACTTTTCAATTAGGAAGCGTTAACTTAAGACTAAGATTTAGTACGTCAACGGAACGCAAATTTGTAGTTTTAATTTCAGTATATTAGAGGGTACTTCACAATATGTTATATTTGTGCTACAGCTTCCTAACCCATTAGAGATTACAGTAAGCAGACACAGATCTACGGGAAGTGAAATTTGTATAGAAACCCATTAATTCAGCCAAGCATTCGTTACAGTAATGCGTTTCTGACCAAGAAGTAAACGAAGAATAGGTTTTCTTTTTGATTTCCTATACAGCTCATCAAATAATTTTTATTAGATAACTTAAAAGGATTAAAACCATAAACAAGAGAGACTTAATGGAAAACTTCTGAGGCAGCCAAAGTTTTATTACCAACTGTATATCATAAAAACATAAAAGTGTCCTAAAAACAACTGTACTAAAATATTCAATAATTCGGAGCAAACATTTATCTCTCTTCGTTCATATAAAACACACACCGTCACACCTGGGAACAGCTGCAGGTATGCAGGTGAATTTATGAATGTTTGAAACCTTCTGGGACATAGATTCATTGGATGTCACCTACACAAATTTTCGCAATTCAGGATGTCGGTAAAACATTCAATTCTCGTTCTTCTCACGCTTTTGACAAGGGTCACGTAATGTGCCGTCGTGAAATGGAAAATTTCATGCTCCGTAGTTTTAATGTTGCCCTAAGGGACAATATCTGTATGATTGATGGATATCGGTTCAAATATTTCGTTACAAGTGTCGTACGGCACGGTGCTTTGTGGCGGTAAAATTGGTTATTGGCTGTGGGTGGTTAACGGGTATTCCGTGTAAATGATTGAAAATTGCCTTCATAAAATAAGTAGGTTAGCTTGCGTTTCAATACATGGTCGTTGGGCTGTGAAGTTACGGAGAATTAAAGCTGGCATACTATTGATGTTTAGTGGAAGGCAGTAACTTTATGTACGTGGAACGACCGTGCCTGAAATTATTTAACTCGATCATCACTTATAGCATGAGCATTCGTAATATCATTCGTCATATCATCAAAGACTGTATTGTGGGGGGAGGAAGGTCCAGAGTACTAAAACGAGTGGGTGTCGCAAGAGGCAGGTTAAGGTGATCTTTAAGCTTTGCGCTTTACTATAAATGATTATTATGTTTAACATATTCTTGAGCCTAACTTGCTGTGGGTTCAAGTGAGGTTCTGGGGACTAGAACATCAGTATTTTCTTTCGTCAATGTTATATTTTAGCTGATAATGCATCAATGGTGCCTATGGTTTACTGAGTAACAGTGTACAAAAATATTTATTGGATACAAATATTACTTATTATGTTGATTTTAACAACATTTAATAAGAAAACATAGCAAGAAAATTGGGATCGCTTTAAAATTCTCTGTATTAAAAGAATTAAAAATTGTAAAAAAGTATTAAAAGTATACGTAATAAAAGGTGTGGAAATTTACATTTCCAAAAGACGTCGGAAACCGTAAATTTGTTGTTGCAGTTCAGGCTAAAATAAATGGTTGCAGTGACGGAGCGGGATTGGACGGGTAACTTTGTGCAACATGTTACGTGTCTTCAGACATGTGTAGGTGTCTAAAACATTTTTGATTTTTATTTGTGACTCAAGATATTAATGACTTTAGATTCATGTTATGTAGGTACTGTATATCATTTTATCAACACTGATCAATGCAAAATTTAATTTTAAACAAGGAATATCGTTCTCAATTTATAGAATAACTTACTCAATATGATTTAAATAATATGTTATTCCTATATAAGATTCTAATAGTTTCTTACAGTACCGTACCAAATAGTATGTAGGTCCAATTCCCTCACCGAACTTTTTCAATCAATAAAAGAAAGTGTAACTAAACGCTGGTAGAACTGAATATTCCTGTTCCTAATGTATTTTAGGCAGCCGTCTGTAATCTGTATTTACTTAGTCTAGAATAGAATAAGGTCAGTACCGTGGCACATAACACTTAGTAAACTTTATGGACAGGACGCGGTTGTACCCTTTTATGACTCAGAGTAACGGTGAAATGTCAATAAGTAGTTTTATATACTACGATGCGACTTTTTTAATTTCCTTCTATGAAAGCCGATAAAATCTTTATCGATTCACGGTGAGCATTGGTATGGATCTGGTGGGTCGTAATTATACGTGCATTTACGAATTTTATTATTTTGCTATATTTAAGTTTTTTGAAATGACTTAAATCTAAGACTGTGTGTACTTTTGAAACGTGTAAAATTTCACGGTGCGTATGTAAGTGGTGTGGAATAGACAGGTTATTGGGTGGTAATAGAACTGTTCATTTCAACTTATACATTCAAGTTACTCCAATCTTTCGTTCATGGTCGCAGTTCATGTCTTTTGATAACGAATTAGTCTATAAAAGTTAATTTTATAACAACATTTAGAGTTATTAATGCAAAACAGATGTGCATGTTGTATATTCAGGTAGAGTTATAGCTCAATGCTTACAGTAAGTAAGTAAAATAGTGAGCAATAGTATTTTTGTAATTTGAACAAAAATTAAATTTACTTAATACTACGTCATTGACTGAGCAACCTCGTTAAAAATACGAATATTAATATTCCAGAAGCTATTATTGGCTTTACTTTACTTTATCATGAAAATCATAAAATTATTTAGCAAGTATTTCTGTATAATTGTAACGGTCATCATCTTAAATCGCAGCTGACATTAGGCCGCAGTTCAGAATCGTATGGTGTAAATACAACCATTGGCAGCTGATAATAGCGCCGAGTAGGACTACACTTAGTAGGATTGCGTGTAAGATTCATTAGACAATGCCCGCTGTCCTTTCTCAGGGTACAACGAGACAATGGACTTTGGTACTAGGTCGGTTGGTTGTCAATACTGTTTGGTAATAAACGTTATGTCTTGGTGTTACTGATGTCCATGGACTAAGGTGACCGCTTACCTTTAAAATGTTATTTTGATCGATCTCGGGCTATTTACACTGATACGTAAAAACTGTAAGGGCGATATTAGTTTTTGTTATTTTATAAGAAAAAAAAATACCGGGGAGTATTTTTCATTAATAATAATTATTATATTAGATCATTATTTTTCTACTAGATGGCGCTGTTTACTAAAGTGAATTACGCTAACGGTTTTTAATAAATCTAAATTATTTTCACTAATTTACAATAATGATAATGATAATGAAGAATATATAAATTACCAATAAGAATTACATAATTATCATTTTTTGTTTTGAAATTCGTTATGTGAATAAAATTGTTATTGATATTAATTTAAACAGAATGGGGTTATATTTAAACTATCATCACTTACCAGTTTATATGCAATAGCATTTTTTTTTTATGATTAAAGTCAACTGAAACACGAAATAATTAATCGATTTAGTCTATGGAAACTAGATGGCGTTGTTTAATTGGTAGTTTAATTTTAATAATAATTGGATCATTTATTTTGACAAACCTTTTATTGATAATGATTGGACAGAATACTCACAACTTTATTTATTTATTTTTTAATATAATTTTTTATTTCTAAATAATTAAGATTAGACATTTTAATGATTGAAAGCGCCATATATTTCTGACGCAAATGTATCTCCCAAAATCGAAATAAACTAGATTCTATACATAAAAAGGTACGGCATTAAGGCATAAAATTATGTGTACACCAAACTAAAAAAATAACTCCTAGATTTATAGGAAATCGATTTTACCAAATCCTTACCTATCTGAATATTAAAATTGTTATCGAATCCCAAATTCTTGAAAACGACATCCCAACTGAATCACGCATTCACAATTTGTTACAAAGTTTAATGGTTTCTTTATAAGAGCATTTTTAGAATTTGCATGTCATAAACGTGGAAAACCGGAAAATGTGCAATCGAAAATATATGATCCACCATAAAAGTCATATTATCTGGTCCGAACGTGAGCAGCGGCGAAACGGAACAGTCCGAACGACGGATTCACTTATACATTCTACCCAATATGAAATTTCGGCGAATATGTTAAATTGATCTGCATTCTTGTGAAGTTTTGCCAACTCTTTATCATCAACATAAATCTTCTTATCCAACGTTCCAAACCCAGTTTGATAATCGTTTCACGGTTAAAACTTAAGGGGTAGGTATATCACGATAAATTTTCCACAAAAGCATGTGTTTTGAAGGCAACCAAATATTTACCGATAAATTATTTTCACTAATACTGTGTTTATTCGCTCACAATAAGTGGGAAAGTGTGTTTGCTTGTTGTCCTCATTTAACCGTGTAACGGAGCATCGTTATGGTTCGATTTTTGTGTGGAAATAATTGGGAGGCTGGATTTATATTTTTTTAATTTTAATAGCACCCGAATGAAGCTGGCGATCGCTAATTGTGTTATATTATGAATATTCAAAGCAATAACTTCACACCAATGAGTGGTCAAATCAAATCATGTCGGCTATCTTTGAATTTAGAGATTTTATCATTTAATTTTTTGCTATTTTATTCAATAAAGAAACATATGCCTCATTTTAAACGAAATAAATGCTA